>JASANB010002803.1:0-146627 GCA_030248155.1 Sabatieria punctata | reverse complement strand
TGCATCAATGCTATCAGCAACGTCAGAAACAAAATTGCGTGTGTTGTTTGTGAGGTGGCTGGCCCTCCTCCAACTTGGCTACTGTAGGTACAGTAGATGTTACCTCGTCGTTTGACAGGCTCAACAAAGTTGCCCTTGAAGCAGATTCTTCCGTCAGACATGGTGCACCGTTTCTTCAGCGCCTTCAGCAGCCTGCTACCACAGAGTCGGACCGGTTCCTCCTGTAGACTGAGGCTGCTCATGAGCAGGACGCAGATTGCTAGCAAGGTGATAAGTTTGGTGCACATGTTGCGCCCGGTGACTAGACGAGGACTGACTGATCCTAATGAGTAATGTTGCGGTGGCTTCATTCGCTGGGGACTCTTCTCAATATCTCTCCAATAAGCAGCCGAAGCAAACTGCGCTTCACCCATGTCCAATGTATTACATAAGTCAGACACTTAACGCCCCACATCATCGGCAGCATAGTTGCTGCCGCTCGTTACCGTATACAGAACAAAGTACAATTGGCATAGGTACTCCGAAATTTCAGGCAGGTCCAGGCAGGTTCAGGTACCTCAAAAATTCTATTTCGATTCAGGTCAAGGTTAAGGTTCTAGATTTAGCAAAGCTACCCAGGTGTCAGATTCAGGTTCAATTCAGGGAAAAAATTCTCGGGGGGCCTATCCGGGAGGTCTATCCTGGGGGCAGACCGCCGGACCCCGCCGGTTACATGTACAGTATGACAGTACCCCTATAAAAAACGCATGTTTCCCCTGTTTGTTGGGCTTCGCACAAATAGATGGTCATAATCGGTTAGAAGCTCAACTTTTGATGATTTTTAATAAATAGCAAAGAACACAATAAATACGCACAGTACGTTTCAGCTTGCAAATTTGCAGAAAATCCTGGTTATTGTTTTTCAGAAATTTAGTGTGCAATTTTGCTAAGACATTGCTGAAACAAAATGTGAATTCCTAAGGCGAAATAACAAAAACGTGAACGTACGTACTGTACCGTATATTATACAATTTATTTGGACTGGCCTGGCTTGCCAAACTTTTTGAGTACAGATCAAACCATAAGTGGAACCCGCTATATCCAAATTTTCGTTGCACTTATGAAAGTGTCCAAAAGTGCTTGAAATGCATGGAAACTCGGTTCTCATTTCGTATTATACCATTAAACTACATATAAAGGAATTTCTGACCACATAAGTTAACAGAGAGAACCCAAAATGACGCTTAGTTATAGCTATCGTATGCTGGTTTGGTTTGAGACTTGCTATCCATTTGTAACTGCTCAAACTCAGTCTGGAGGTTTGCTAACCAGCTCCGCATTTGGAAACGGGGCCACTCAGAATATGAAAGGCTATGGGAATAGCTACAAAACCGCATGAGAGTCGGGATCCTAGCATAAGAAACCAATGAAGGGTGACCGTTTGAATGGAGACCGCCAGACACCAGAAAATGAGCCCGAAAATCCCTGCCGACCCAGCGCCCCCGTGGCGTGCAGCTCCGGTTCCAGGGGGGTGCTGGTGGCCGGGCGGGCATGCCCCGTTGGTCTTCGACTGTGCTCTATTTTAACAGATACTAATATCAGCCGGATCCGTAAGATGGCCTAGCTTGCCCCCTCTACAGCTGACTTTCTCGCAAAATGCGGCAATTGCGTACTGTATATTTCAGAAGTCTTGTCGGGTTGGCTTGCAAAAGGGTTGCTGGGTTCATTCATATACATAATTTTTGTTTGTGAGTACTTGCTCCTAATTTCCAAAACTTTAGCTCCTTTGGGGTACACTTAAACAGATTGACATTTGGGCGCTCTCCCTTAATGTCGCCAGCTACGTACATATGTGCAATCGGTGGTTGTCTAGTCTAGTCACACATAGAGCATTTTTGCTGTGCGGTGATGCTTACGATTGGCTGGCAACTCCTAGTTACTATGTAATTACTGTTCATCACGATAGTTCAGCTCAATGCGGCGGGCGTTTGTCAGTTTCAGAGAACGGCCTTGGTCGCTTTGTGTTGGCTCCTGACACCTTTTGGTACTTTCAAGATCATTTGGAAGTCGTTGTTTACGAAAAGCCCACTTACCTCGTTGGACTCATGTTCTCTTAATTCTCTAGCTAAGATCAGGCTCCTGTTTACATAATTTTATCGGTGTCGCTGGTAAAATATCGCGCCATAGTACCACTTAACAGTCCGTTTTTCACGCTGGTCTCTGTCCTAAGCGGCGTTCGATCTTTGTCGCATGTCGGTGTCAACTGGGTCTCTACGGAAATTCGTCCATCGGTTGGTTTACTTGTATCCCACCTTCCAAATTCTCACTACCGTTTCGGTGGTATATACGGTGCAGACAACGGTACTCGGCGCGCTTTTGACCGCATTTAATAGACTACTATCTTGGCTTACAATCAAGTAAGACAACTTCCAGCTCTATGCATAATTTGTTAATAAGATTTGGAAAAATGAGTTCGTAGAATTTTGTTGAATTAGTGAAAAATAAATCCAAATGTAGAATTTGAAATCCTTACATTAAAAGGGCATTTGAGATGTATTTCACGTACTGTTGGGTATTGGATTTTTCCGTTTGTGTATATGTGCATGTGTATGCGTATACACATTTACCTCGAATGTGTATGGTAAATTTTGTGTATACATATTCAGCAAAAACAATGTGGATTTTTGTGTATATTTGTGTATGTGTACTGTACGGAAAATGCAAATTTTTTGGTAGATTTTCAGTAAGAAATGCTAGAAAAATCGAATCTCTCAATGTCTGCTGCTTGAAACCTTGGATAGCTTTGAAGTCGAGTTACTTAGGCCCTTTGAAGGCTTTTATGAGGATATCTACTGTTTATTACGGCGGCAAAGACATCGAAATTTTACGTTTCTGTTCGACATTTTATCGATTTTTGCAGATCAAATACACATACACAAAAATACACATTTTGAGTACCGTTTGTTTTATGGTAATGTGTATCGGAATTTTCAATCTGTACGCGCATGCGCATGTGCACTACACATTGAACAAACACATGTGCATTTTTGTGTATGGTACAAATGTGCATGTGCGCACACAAACAACAGTAATTTTGCGTCCTTCAAATGTGAGGGATGCTAGCCTGCCTGCAAATGTCACACACTGAACGTCGACACAGCAGTGAAGTTGGATTTGGTAGGTGTGGACCCCAAACCGCTTGAGATTGGCTCTGATCCTGCACTGGACCATACCCGTAGCAGTAGTGAGAACTCAACTCTTCTAACTTTCAACAACAAGAACTCGACTGAGGATGTGTGATTGCGTGCTGGGAGGACCAAAATTGGCAGGTATACGTAGTTGTTTTGTAGTTCTTAAAATTTATTTAACGTTGAACTTTAGCTCTACTACTATGACTTCTGCTTGGGCTTCTGTCTGGCCGTGGCCGGAGGGTGTTTCGTGTGTTACACGATCAGTTTTAAAGCTTCGCGCCGCCAACGATTGACTAAAGTGCGCAAGAAGCTAGACATCGGCGTCACGCGCTACTCGGAATATAAGGCAGAGGTGCGGCTTGCGTCTATTAGCTGCGTTTTGTCCGCTCTTACTCGTCGTTTGCGGCTTGTTCTGCATAAAAATGGCCTCTATTAACGACGTGTAGGCCCTAGAAGAACTGATGCCGTACGAAGACGTACTATTCGATGTGTACGCTTGGATCAACGCCTACTTGCTTCTGATCTGCAGGTAAAATGATTGTCTTAGATATTTTCTGCTACTATGTACTTTTTGCTTTTCTAGCAAGGCGGTTCGTTTGCATTTCGTCGACGTGCTGATGTGGAGAAGTGCCGATGAGGTTCGGCCGTTCAAAAGCAGTCCCATCAAGATGAAGAAGCTGTCGAGAAGCAGGAGAAGACAGTCGAGAAACGACGAAGAGGAACACCGGTTTAGCGAGGAGGTGGTGCATGTGCATACGCCTGCTCCTCAGTTAGCGTAAGATAATGTCTCCGCCACTCAATTCAACTCACCTTTTTGCTTGTCTCACTTGTCTTTAATAAATTCCAATGCTTGTTCTCTAAGATTAAAGTTTAGTATTCCGATCCGACCAATCTTTCATAATGCACTGCACTTACTACAAAACCCCAACCTCCCTCCTGATCAACCCACAGGAGAGAAGAAAAAGTCGTTTGAATTATGGAGGTGTCCATAAACTTCGACGTTCATAAAGGGGGATGGTTGGTTGAACGTTGGAAAACGTCGCAGGGGCTGGGGGTTGGTATCAAGAAACGTCGACGTATTTAGGGCCTATGAATATTTTGTTCGCAGCATTATATATTACAAGGAAGACTCAACCCAGTTCAAGTTTCCAACCACCAATGGTAGTTGCCGGTCAAAAAGTTTCTTTTTCATAGCTTCTCCAGTACTATGTAAAATATATTGTACATTTTTTTTTTCAATGTCGGACACAGTACCAAGTTTAGTCGGGGGGAAGGGGGTATCAGCCACAAAACGTCGTAGTTTTTAGGGGGGTTGTGCTGAAAAGGGCGAAAAAACTGAGGAGGGGGTGAAAAATTATGAATTTTTGAACGTCGTAGTTTATGGACAGCCCTTTAAGTACTTCTGTCACCAAGTTGGCACTGGCACTTTTTAAAACCGCTACTAACGGCCAAAGTCAGACTTCGGCAGATTGGGAAGATGCCATCGGGTCGCTAAACCGGTTTGCACTTTGCCAGTTCACCAAAGTCTAAATTGATGAGTGGATGGCAAGTGCCAGGGACACCTTGATGGCAGCAGTAAATCCGCCTTTAGTAAATTTGCAGTAAATGTGAAACTTCTCCTAACTAATCATGTTTTAAAGTTGACATCTCAGATGCGATAAAGCTGTACCTGTTATGTGGAATGGAACAAAAACTCTTTGAGGGGAGTTGATTTCACTTTACTTACATTAGACGTATTTTCTTTTCATTTCAAATGCTGGATGGAACTTTTGTCCTTTTTTCTGGGTGGTCCAGTAATCAACTTGCGTCATGGAAGTTCTAGACGATGTTGGACCATAATACGTAATCATAGTGCGTCTCATCTCAATAAGGCTGATTTCATAAACGCAAACCCGGCTGAAAATAGGACTTGCACCTGATTGAATCAGGTATCGCTCTCTGTCCGCTTGTTGCACTTCCCAAAGAGGTTGATTCGATTGGTGCAACTCCAGCTCAAACAGCTTCTGCTCAATGCCCTCTGCACACTGGTCTGAGCTGAGCCCCTACCTGGGCTTCAGTGTAGTCAGTGGTGTGGGGGTCGCTGGCAACATCTTGATGGTAGTTTGTGTGTTGCGCTACCCTGCCTTGCGCACTACCAAGAATTCTTGCTCATCATGGCATTGGCTCTGGCTGACGTTTTGTGTCAATTGTCTTATTTCAGTGCCGGTACGCTATTTTTTTGGAAAAGGCCAGACCAGACCACCATTTTTTGAGAAATCGCTTAAAATCGCAATAGTTTCTGGCTGAAAATCTGTTGTAAGATATAGATTGGCATTGTGATTGGCAGCAAGTAACCGTTTTAGGAATCTACAGAGGTCTAGTGGTGCACAGACAGCAGCAGAGTCTATTGTACACCCCATGGCAGTGTGTAACCACTGTGCACGGTCTCTTGTGGTCATTCAGCAACCACATAGCTGCTCTCATACTCTGCGTGGTATCAGTTGATTGGCTAAGGGTTGCAAAAAATGCCACTCAGACATCTGTCCTGATCATGCGTGTTACATTCATCTGTCTAGCGGGTAGTGCATATCTGTTATGTCTGAGTATGGAAGAAGGTGCTCTTGTAGCAGCCCATCAGACCTAATCTGACCCACCCAGCATCAATGGCTTGTGCAGTAGCCACGCAGGCGATTTCAAAATCTACAAACAGACTACTTCACTGTTTACTACAGAGATGGCTCCACTTTGGCTTGGATCAGTGTTTTGGTTTATATTGTGGTTTGGATTAAACACAGAAAAAATGTGGCTGCTAGAGCAGTGAGTGCAAACGTGAACACTGCCCCCTGCAACGCAGGTTCACTGTGATTTTAGCTATAAGCAGCGTGTGCACTTTTATATTCTTCATTAAGCCCTTCAATCTGGGCAATCTGTTCTATCATCAGCTGGGGTAGAGGATGTAAGTGTGGTTCTTCGTGCCGTGTCTAACTTGAATCCTCTGTGCAACGTGTTCATATACCAGTTACGTCACGACGAGATGAAACAAGCCCTAAAGTTCTGCTGACCGCTAAGCAAATGCTTGCAGTTATAGATCTGTGGCAACAGAACAAGAAAGAAGAGCTGAAGAAGAATAAAAGAAGCTAACAAAGAGAGTGAACTGAAAGCACGTAAAACTGCGTGGGATTGATGGATGTGTTTGATTAGTCTATAAATTCTAATTAGTCCAAGTGCCAGTTAAACCGCTTTTCATTCACTAATTCTGTAAGGCTCCGACGTCGGCTTAGTGTTCAAAATTAGAAATGATCAAAGCAGGTAAGGTTGGTTGGAAAGTAATCTGACTTGTGTGCGTATTCTGACAGTTTTAGGCTATTTTTGCGCATTCGGCAGTGTCTTTCTAATAAGCTTACTGTCACTGAGTGGAGCGGCAGTAGTTCTGGTGATCAAAAACAAAGAGAGAAAAGCCGCTGGAATCAATTCTTCATCTCATTGGCTTGCGCTGCACTCACAAGCGATGCACTGCTGCATTTACTGCCAGAGGTACTTTGCTTAATTGTCTCACCTTTTACCAACCAGTGCATAGGCGTTGGGAGTCCACAAACACCACCAAGAAGAAGACACAGACCAGGAGCAACTGGAAGAATTGCTTGAAGAGTTGAACGACAGCCATTCAACACACCAACACTCGACGGAAGACATCAAGAACCCACTGCTGAAGATGTCGCTCCTACTCTTGGTCGCCTACTTGCTCTACACCTTCGAGTTCTGGTCAAAGTGGACCAACGATCGTGGCAAAGCCGAACAAGTGCTGTAGATCTTCTTTGTCAGGCAGCATTGATGTACGAGTGGTGTTCTCAGTCAGCAGAAGACAACCAACAGTCGGCAGCCAAGAAGCGAGCCAAGTCTCTACCTCAGGCACTTGTAGATGGCATGGGTAACTACCCAGCCCGACTGTCAATGTCAGTCTTCCGGCAAGAAAAGTCTGGCCAGCAGCCAGTCAGAAACGCAATCGACAGCGCTCTGTGGCACTCGAAGAAGAACCGTCTGTTTGTTTTGGTAGAAATAGTGACTCGGTGATACTATTTAGGGAGGGAGTGGTTTGCAGGATTGAAATCGGTAGCACTGATGATTTTGATCGGAGATACCATTCACAACTTGGTTGACGGCATAGCCATTGAGCCAGCTTTGCGCTGACCATCTCTGGAGGCTTTCTACTTCAATCGCCGTGGCATTCCATGAGTTGCCACATGAAATTGGTGAGTATTCCGGATTTTATGAGCGCCAGGGACACTGGGTCGTTTGGGAGCTGATTCCATGACGCCTGCAGTTTTATACAAGATGGTCTAACCTAATGACAGCAAGCATGAATTCCACGTATTTTTCAAGAAAATCACAAAACCCCAGTTCAAATAAACTAGAAAGGACTGACGCGCTGGCGCGCTTACACGATTTCTTTTCTTAGGCGACTTCGTGGTATTGGTGGAATCGTCTGGGTCTGCGCACCGCCCTGCTGCTAAATTTGCTGTCGGCAAGCAGCGCCTTTCTCGGTTTGTTTGTGGGCATTTGGTTGGGCGAAAACGAAGCTATTCGCAATTGGATTTTCCTCTCATTGTTGGCATGTTCCTTTACGTTGCTTGGGTGGACATGGTAAGTTTGCCAGATTGTACTAAATTTTGCTAATTTTGCGTGTTTAGTTGCACCACCTAAGCCATTACCGAAAAGAAAGTAAGTGGTGTGTGGCGATGGCAATTCAGAGTTTCGGTTTTGCTGCTGGATTTCTACCGCTTTTCGCATTGGCGTGGTTTGAGCACGATATCTATCACGAAAATCATTAGGTTTCGGTAGTCTGACCCTATAAGTAACCATCATCACTTTTAGGATTGTGGACATTATTATCGCATTGTGTGGTTTATAGCACTCCTAACTGTAGTACGGACTATAAAGAGCTCTTCGGGCCGGGGTACTCTAAATGAAGCGAGGCTTAGATTTCGAGGTTATCATTTTATACAAAACCACAGACACAAAAGAAATTTGTTTGCGTCCGTATTATCAATCAAACCTTGTTGGTTTCGGAGGAAGCAACGTGATTCCTAAAATGGTCCACATGTATACGGTTTGCCTTAACAATTTCACTCGGATTGACAGAGAGCGGTTTACAATCAACGTTTACATGCACACCTACTGTACCGTGCGTACTACCAGAGAAAATTTCCGGAAAATACAAATGTACCTTTCCGTGCGGCCACTTTGCGGACAAAGTCTGACATGTAAGGAACATTGGCGAACACAGCCGGTTTTTCTTTCAGACAAGGCTTGCTGCCCCAGCTCACCAGACCCATAACATACCTGCCGTAAGATACACACGTCAGTTAGCATGTCATCATACGTACCAGTACTACAAAAGATATTACTCGATATCAGAAGAGCAGAGACAAATGCGTATCTCTTTGGCGCAGACCAAGACGGAGTAGTTTTGGAGCGGTTAGAGCTTACGAATTAGGGGGGCAAAAAGCTACCCTAGTTGACGACACTGCTGCATAGCGGTTAGACGTCTGTCGGAAGGGGGTATAAAATAGTTTCTGATATCGAAGAGCACTTACCAATTTTCCGAGTCTTTGGTACAAACGAGAGGACCCCCAGAATCGCCAGTGCAAGGTCCTCTGGCAGTCTGCTGCTTGGCCGAGAAGCGTCTGCCCCCACAAAACATAGATTTATCGATCGATTGTCCCATAACAACTTTGCAGGCACTCTGTCTCCAGACAGGCACGTTGACGTGGCGGAGGGAGTCAGAGAGCAAAGAGTCGATCTCCTCCACCATCACCAGCAGCGGCTCGCAATCGAACGGGAAGTTCCGGTTGCACAGCATGGCGCCCTTTATCTCTAAATTGCTTGACAGTTTGTGCAACTACCAGTTGACGGCTAAAACTATACCCGCAGGTTTGGTCTGTCCCCAGCCAAGAGCGGTACAGCCCCATTTCTTGTTGAAAGGAGTGTGGGTGTCCTTGGGAATGCAGACCGGTCTGGCCACTTCAAGAAAAGGGTTAGAGGACTCCAGTTCCAGAACGGCCAGGTCGTGGCTGCTGACCAAAATTCTCGACCAGCCGGTATGTCGATGCACTCGTTTGACGCGTATCTTCTTTTCTAACGGGTCGTCCATGCCCAGAACGTGGTCGCCGGTCACTACTAGAAGGTCTCTGGCTCTGTGTAGACCTAAAACTCCTACCAATAACAGTGCCTGTTATAGACACGTAAATGTTTAGATCTTATACCGTTGTCGGCTGAACATCTGCCGCAAGTTTTTGCACAGCTGATGTCGACCAAAAAGTCGCGCCCGCAGTTGCGTCTGTTTCTCCGACAGAAGTCCGGCATTGAATCGTCACATTCTAAAATTTGCATTCAACGCGTTTTACATACTGAGGAGTTTATTGGTAACTACACAAACAAACAATAACAAACAGGTTAGACTAGTGAGTGTTATATACAGTGCGAATCTCTTCAATACGTACATTGGGCTCGGACTACGCTGGGGAAAAGTACAACCTTGACCGAAAAGCCTGGGTACATTGTCTCTCCTTATAAAACGAAACCGTTAATTTACGGTCCGCGCGTACCTTTCGAAACGCTCCCATATGACGCCGACTTTAGTCGATTTTGTCGGGGTAGGCTTTACTAGCCGTTTAGCGGCCTATTCCCACCCCTATCTGTCCAGTCTGTCTTGGGCTTGTTCTTTTTCTTACTATTATCAAACTTCAAACTTTGAAGACTAAATCTGGTATACCTACTAAAATCATACTACATCAGAATTCTACTAATAGTACTCAAATAAAAAACATGATTTTGGTTGGTTTGGTACCATACGAAATCAAATTCAAACTTAGAATTTAGTAGGCATCCCTGGCTATAACGCCAAAGTAGCAGAAGATACACGGTTACCATTAAGCTCGTTTCTACTCTTGACAGTGCAATGAGCAGCAGTAAGGACGAGGTTTTTGTGGATTAAGACCCCCGCGCATTGGTATGTCCATCTGGACGGGTCGTCAGCATCGCGTAGATACAAAGTGACCATCCACGGCCATTGGTTCCTAGTGGAATTCTGGCCGTTTATGATAAAGGAAGTCGTTCGGGGGCCTTGGCCGCAATCTGCAAAACATTGTAAAGTCCTGAACCGCGCTTATATGAGAACTTACATTGAGTGATATCTCGGTTAGCTAGTACTGATACAGTAGAGTAAAGCGTTAGGATGAAGTTAATATACCAGTGCATTATTAGAGTTAGAAAGACACTGTCGAACGATATTACAAACTATGACACATGAGTATGACGCCAATGGTGGGCTGAAGTTTCTAGTTGTGCATCGACTCAAGAACGGGTTCTTCACAAATTGAAAGCAACGCAATTTTACGCACCATACAAGTAATCATTTTCTACATCTCTGCACTGCCAAACAACTGCTCAAGACGGGTTTAAGCGACACTCACAATTAACGCTACCATGTATGTGCATTCTCATTCATCGACTGGATAGAATCACGTACTCAATCAATCAATCGCAAGCACTCAAATGCACGTACTTACTGTACATACGTAGGGACACATACCCCCTTTGGGGAAGACTCCACGCCATATGGCGTATGAAAATTAGCGCGGTATTAGAGCACTGTCCCGATTAGGAATAATAGCGTAAGTCAAGATCGAATGCGCTAGAGGATTAGCGTTTCTAATCCTCTCTGGGGGCGTAATATTGAAATCGGCGCGATTAGCCGAGTTTTTCAAATCTGGAACCGATTAGGATCTGATTGGTTTTGATTTCGGGCGTGTATGATCACAATTGATATCTAATACCGGTCTAATTCGAAATAAAATCAAGTCGGAAGGGCGTCATATAAACGGTTTCAGTTCGTAGTCATTTCTAATCCTCCCAACGAGCCCGAACGACGAATTTCTAATCAGAACGCTCTCATCGGATTGGCGAGTCACAATTTCGTCAAAAATCAAATTAGCTTGACAAGAATTAGCCCGAAGTTAGATGGTTTGCTCGAAGGGGATACCCATGTAACGTAGAAGATAATTATAAAGGGAAAATGAATAAGAAGCAAAAAAGGAAATAGAAAAAATAGTAGCTACTCCGAATGGTTTCGACTGCAAACCTTTCCGAATTAAGTCTCGACCACAAAACTTGACCCTAGCCCATGTAAAATTCGAATTCTTAAACCAATCAGCAATTTCTGAATAAGAATACTGTCGAAAAATAAACTATTTCCAAAATTGCAGAAATCCTTTGTATGTAAATTTCGCTCCTGTGAAAGTAAAAATATTCTATTATTGCAATCATACACGTGAAAATTGGTTGGGACTAGGGGATTTGCCCCATCCGACTTAAGCCTGCCTCCTTCGACACGATTATTTAGACCCTCCGATTTTCTGGTAAGAAAATTTGTCAGCAAAATTTTTTGAACCTTTTAAAATTTCAGACAATAAAAAATTGCTAAAATTGCCTGTAAAACAGCATTTTTCTTTGTATGTGAACCCCGTTAAAGTTGATGAAGTCATGGCTCGTTAATCCGACCTCGTTAATCCGGATACTCGCCATCCGGGCAAGATTTGGCCAGGTCCCAATTTTTCCCCATGTTATACATGTTGGTCATGTATGTATGTATGTACATGTATGTATGTCTCGTTAAGCCGGACATACATACGTATGTATGTACATGCATGTATGTACATGTATGTATCACATGTATGTATGTCTCGTTAATCCGGACAAGTTTTGCCGTCCCCAACTTCGAAATTTGCACGTAAAATGATTTATTAATCCGGACAAAATCGGCCGGTCCCACGCACCAACTTGTCCAGATTAACGAGACACGACACGACTGTACGGTAGATTGTTGTGTATGCAGGGCACAGTCTTTTGTTAGTCTTAGCAGACTGACGAATGCGAAATTTTTATATGGAAAGCTCATGTTTGAATCCGGTTGGCAACAAAATCTGTCTGTTGTGTTGTTTGTTGTTTAACTTTCTTTCTATCCCTTCATCATTTTTATTCGAAGCGGCACCCAGCAGTCAATTATTGGTTTGTTACGAAGCTAATTGGTTGGCAAGTGAAGTGACCGCACAGATAAGATGAAGCTGTTCTGTCCGAATGCTGGAAGGTCTGCATATCGGCGGGCGGTCTGCGTTTGCATCTCAAAACTCACCGGCCCGACCAAAAGCAAACGGCGCACCGGTGCAACGAATGCGGTCAAGACTTCAGTAGCAAAGGGCCAAAGCAAGACACCGCACCGACGTACACATCCAACTGCGTCGGTTCGTGTGCGAAGTGTGTGGCGACGAATTCAAACGGGCCTTCCACCTTAATCGACACAAAGCCAAACACACCGAAAGCAAGAAGTTCCTGTGTGCGCGGTGTGGCAAGCATTTTAGCAGACAGGACAAACTGGCTCAACACCAGACCACACACAGTCACTTGCCTTGATTCCTCTCGCCATTTTATCCGGTGCCTTTAAGGTGCACGTCTATCATGTACCTATGCATTCCGTTGCTGGTTCCAGCGGTACCAAAGTGCACAAGTATTGGAGTTTTTATTGTGGTCTAAAGATTTGGTAATTTCTGTTCGTATAAAATTTTTAAGAATCCATTCCGAACTTTGCCTACTTGTGTGTTGTGTCACAGGTCAACCAAGGTTTGACTATGCATTTGTTTGTTTTCTTGTTTCTGTTTCTAATTAGCGATCGAGTGGAAATTAACTGGCCAGCTAGTTCTGACCGAAAGTTTTCTCTCTCTACCTAGAAAATGGATTCTTGGCAACAAATATTGCCTTTCTAATCGATTTTATTTATGTAGCTAGACATGTACTAGGGGGTTGGGGGTACCCCTAGCTAAGAAGGCCAAACCCCCTCACTCCTCCGAGGCAGTTTAGAAACCCTCGCCCCGAAAATCAGGACGATGTACCACACATGTACACTAGGGGGTTGGAGGGGTTACCCCGCTGAAAAGGCCAACCCCACACACCCGAACAGGTTAAGGGACCCCCCCCGACCAAAAAACAAGACTAGTAGTGGCTCCAGATAACAAACTTACTCAGAAATCACTAATTTTAGCCTAAAATTCACTTGAAAAGCCTTTGGAAACCGAATTTAGCGCTTCCACTGCTGATATTTAAGAGAAATCAGTGTTTTTGGAAAGCCTTTCTGTCATTTTTAGAGGTTTTAGCTCTAAAACGCTATTTGGCAGCTTAAAAAGCGATTTTTAGCGTCCTTACTGAAAAAACGTGCTAAAAACGCATTTCCAGGCGTCTGGAGCTTTTGAAATTTTGGACCCGCCTCTGGGCCAAACCCCCCTCACCGCGCACTTAGGAAACCCTCCCCCAGTCTGCCCAAGCTGACATGTATGGATGTACTAGAGTGGCTTAGACTAACAAACTGGCTCAGAAATAACTAATTTAGCTTATATTCGCTAGACTTTGAACACTGAATTTCAGATCTAAAACGCTATAAAAATAGAATTTTGTCCTCCTGCTGAAAAACGTGCTAAAAACGATTTCCAGGGTCTGTGGCTTTTGAAATTTTGGACCCTCTGGGCGAAACCCCTCACCTCCGCCTACAAATAACCCTCACCCCACCCCGGGACCTGACATAGTATAACACTATCTTTGTTTTAACACATAATTGTAGGTTCAAAACGTATAATCAAGTTTTTAGTTGTTATAAGAAGGCGATGGAATTAGAATTTAACAGTCGCCACGATAGCGTAAAATCGATAGGTTCGGTTCGGACCGACCGAACCGCGACGCTGCTGAGACGAATTGATGTGCAAAAGTTGGAGACTGCGTCGCCACCAGTTTAGACAGTCAGTGTAAAATGGAACTTAGCACTTGCGCTGTTTAAACTTGCACGTGGGTCGGTCGACCAGTTTTGCTTCTCGCCACCGCCTGTACTGTGTGGTGTGTGGGCCCTTTCTTATACTCAAATTTAGTCTTTTTACCGTTTTAACGATGCACTTATGGGACGCGTCGGGGCGCATTCTGACGCGGGAACAAAACAGTTTTACGAGAAAAATGGTTATTTGGTGGTGAAAATCTAGTGGCAAAAGAGAACGAAAAATACGGACTAAGTTTTTATGCTAAATCTAAAGAGAGTTCTATTGACTGAATTGCTTTTAGCTTAATTGACAAATTGGTCTAGCCGATTGTTTCAGCCAACGATTCGAAGACATTTGCACCGGAAAAGTTCGAATTCCTACCATGGTTGTGATGAAAGATGTGACTTGTAAAGTCGGAGTACAAAGAGGGAGAGCGGGCTGTGAACAAAATCCAGGATTTTATCACAGAGTTCTATTTAGCTAATCGAGTTTGTTTGCCTCCCTGCTCCAGTAAAAGTGCAGATAATGTAGATAGGGGGTAGTGCCGATCATTAAGATTAAGAAATTAAATTGTTTTGGCCAAAATCAATAGAAATAGAATTAAAACAAATTAAATTTCTTGGATATCGAAAATAAATTATATTAATTCGTAAAATTGGCCAAAATTTGAATAATGATAAAGATATATTTGTTTGGCGGAGCTTCACTAACCAAAGTCTGGACAAAACAACAAGTTCAGTCCAAACCTTGTTAGTTAAATTATATCCTATTAATCTAATTTGTAGACTATTTGTTCCATTAAGAAAGGTCAACTATTTTGGACTGAAGACCCAGTTTTAGCGTCCGGGAATTAGTATTATTTTAGCAAATATATTTAATCATATCAAATAACAAATTTGTATCAAATTAAATTTCCGAATTTTGGTACCAAGCAAATTAATAGCAACATACATGTAACAGGGGGGGTCTGGGGGTCTGCCCCCCACCCGACTTAGGCCGACCCCCCCGGATGGGACCCCCCCCCCCCCCCAGACGATTTCACCACCCCCCTCCGATTTTTCTGGCAAGAAATTTCGAGCAAATTTTGCAATTTTACACTTCAACAAAATTGCCAAATCGCCTGCAAAACAGCACTTTAAGCTGTATTTCACCCAAATTAGCGATTTTTGGCGATTTTTAGGCCAAAAATTGCGATTTTTCTCGATTTTTGAGCGTTTTTAGGCCCACCCCCTCCCCAAAATTTTGGCTCAGACCCCGGCCGGCGCCAAAACCCCCCAACCCCCCTCCCCCCATCGGCGGATGACCTGTTACATGTATGAATAGCAAGTTATTTTCTTCTGAAGGCTGAGCAAGCAATTTAATAATTATTTAATTTCAAAATAAATTTACTCGGAAACACTACTAGGGGGTTTGGGGATTACCCCTAGCTGGAAAGGCCAAACCCCGCTCACCCCCGAGACAGGTTAAGGGACCCCCTCTGACCCAAAAGTGCAAGTTCTAGTAGTGGCTCCCAGCACTAACAATCTGGCCTACAATTTGTCTGCGTCTGTGGTGTGTTGGTGAGTATCTCGGCTCCCATGCACGCGGCGCATGACACGTAGCGGGTTCGAGTCCGTCTCGGCCCATCCTGATTGCCTCGC
Source organism: Sabatieria punctata (assembly GCA_030248155.1). Classification (NCBI taxonomy): domain Eukaryota; kingdom Metazoa; phylum Nematoda; class Chromadorea; order Araeolaimida; family Comesomatidae; genus Sabatieria; species Sabatieria punctata. Next base: position 130,985 of record JASANB010002803.1, on the reverse strand, counting down.
ATGTGGCCCGTCTGGGTTATTGCTGGATTGTATCTGGTGTACATGTGCGTCGTATAAAGTTATTTAATCCGGCACAAAGCTTGAACAGCCTTTGGAAACCGAATTTGGCGTTTCCACTGCTGATATTTGAGAAAAACCGGTGTTTTGGAAGCCCTTTTTGTCATTTTTTGCTTGTCTTTAGCTCTAAAACGCTATTTGGCAGCTTAAAATAGCGATTTTTAGCGTCCTTACTGAAAAAAACGTGCTAAAAAACGCATTTTCAGGCGTTTGGGAGCTTTCTAAAATTTGGGACCCCGTTCTGGGCGAAGCCCCTCTCGACCCATCACCTGAGGAAAACCCCCTACCCCCTATATGTTCCATAAATTATTTTAAATTAAATAATTATTAAATTCTTGCTCACCTTCAAAAAAATAACTTGCTATTCATACATAACAGTCATCCGCCATGGGGAGGGGTTGGGGGGGTTTGGCGCCGGCCGGGGGGTCTGAGCCAAAAATTTGCGGGGCGGGGGTGGGCACTAAAAAACGCTCAAAAATCGAGAAAAAATCGCAATTTTTGGCCTAAAAATCGCCAAAAATCGCTAATTTGGGCTGAAATACAGCTTAAAAGTGTTGTTTTGCAGGCGATTTTGGCAATTTTTGTGTGTGAAAGTGTAAAAAATTGCAAAAATTTGCTCGAAAATTTACTTGCCAGAAAAATCGGAGGGGGGGGGTCGGTGAAATCGTCTCGGGGGGGGGGGGGGGGGTCCCCAACCGGGGGGGTCTGGCCAAAGTCGGGTGGGGGGCAACCCCCCAGACCCCCCTGTTACATGTATGTTGCTATTAATTTGCTTGGTACCAAAATTCGGAAATTTAATTTGATACAAATTTGTTATTTGATATGAATTAAATATATTTGCTAAAATCAATACTCAATTCCCGAGGAAACAGCTCAAAACCTGGGTCGTGTCAGTCCAAAATGAGTTGACCTTTCTTTACATGGCAACAAATAGTCTACAAATTAGCATTTAATGAGTTGATATCTTAATCTATGAACATGAACAAGGTCATCTTTGGACTGAACTTGTTGTTTTGTAGCCAGACTTTGGTTAGTGAAGCTGCCGAACCAAACAAATTTATATCAAATTCATATCAAATTTATATCAAATTTCTAGGCCAATTTTACGAAATTTAATATAATTTTAATTTGTTCGGCAGTCATCGCAAGAAATTTAATTTGTTATTAAATTGCTATTTACTATGTGATTTTGGCCAAAACAATTTAATTTTGTTACTTAATCTTAATTTGATCGGAAACACTACCCCCTAGTACATACATGTATGACTGCACTGTATGTACTGGAGCAGAGGAGGCAAACAAACCTGCGGAAGCTGGCAGTAGCTAAATAGAACGTCGTCGTGCATAAAATCCTGGATTTTGTTCACAGCCCGCTCTCCCTCTTTGTACTCCGACTTTACAAAGGTCACATCTTTCATCACAACCATGGTAGGAATTCGAACTTTTCCGGTGCAAATGTCTTCGAATCGTTGGCTGAAACAATCGGCTAGACCAATTTGTCAATTAAGCTAAAAGCAATTCAGTCAATAGAACTGCTCTTTAGATTTAGCATAAAAACTTGAGTACCGATATTTTTCGATGTCATCTTTTGCCACTAGATTTTTCACCACCAAATAACCATTTTTCTCGTAAAACTGTTTTTGTTCCCGCGTCAGAATGCGCCCCGACGCGTCCCATGAGAGTGCCATCGGTTAAAACGGGCTAAAAAGACTAAATTTGAGTATAAGAAAGGGCACACACACACACACAGTACAGGCGGCTGGCGAGAAAGCAAAACTGGTCGACCGACCCACGTGCAAGTTTAAACAGCGGACAAAGTGCTAAGTTCCATTTTACACTCGACTGATAACTAAACTGGTGGCGAAACGACAGTCTGCCAACTTTTGCAAACATACAATGTACAGTACGTACAGACAGCGCTCGACCGGAATTCCGGTCGGTGCCGGAGCCGGAACCTATCGATTTTACGCTCATCGTGGCAGAAACGTGTTAAATTCTAAATTCCATCGCGCTATCATTATAAACAACCTAAAAACTTTGATTATACGTTCTCTGAACCTACAATGTATGTGTGTGTACAAACAAAGATAGCTAAGTGCATATACATATGTAACAGGTCCCGGCCGGCGTGGGGTGAGGGGTTATTTGTCAGGCGGAGGTCGAGGGGGTTTCGCCCAGAGGGGGTCCAAAATTTCAAAAAGCTCCACCAGAACGCCTGGAAATGCGTTTTTAGCACGTTTTTCAGCAGGAGGACAAAAATTGCTATTTTTATAGCGTTTTAGATCTGAAATTCAGTGTTCAAAGTCTAGCGAATATCAAGCTAAAAATTAGTTATTTCTGAGCCAGTTTGTTAGTACTAAAGCCGCTACTAGTACATACCATACATGTAACAGCTCTGGGCAGACCTGGGGGAGGGGGGTTTCCTCAAGTGCGCGGTCGAGGGGGGTTTGGCCCAGAGGCGGGTCCAAAATTTCAAAAAGCTCCAGAACGCCTGGAAATGCGTTTTTAGCACGTTTTTTCAGTAAGGACGCTAAAAATCGCTATTTTAAGCTGCCAAATAGCGTTTTAGAGCTAAAAACCTGCTAAAAATGACAGAAAAGGCTTTCAAAAACACTGATTTCTCTTAAATATCAGCAGTGGAAGCGCTAAATTCGGTTTCCAAAGGCTTTTCAAGTGAATTTTAGGCTAAAAATTAGTGATTTCTGAGTAAGTTTGTTAATACTGGAGCCACTACTAGTACTTGTATTTTTGGTCGGGGGAGGGGTCCCTTAACCTGTCTCGGGTGTGTGGGGTTGGCCTTTTCAGCAGGAGGTAACCCCTCCAACCCCCCTAGTACGTACATGTGTGGTACATACGTACCTGAATTTTCGGGGCGAGGGGTTTCTAAACTGCCTCGGAGGGGAGAGTGAGGGGGTTTGGCCTTCTTAGCTAGGGGTACCCCCAACCCCCTAGTACATGTATAGCTACATAAATAAAATCGATTAGAAAGGCAATATTTGTTGCCAAGAATCCATTTTCTAGGTAGAGAGAGAAAACTTTCGGTCAGAACTAGCTGGCCAGTTAATTTCCACTCGATCGCTAATTAGAAACAGAAACAAAGAAAACAAACAAATGCATAGTCAAACCTTGGTTGACCTGTGACACAACACACAAGTAGGCAAAGTTCGGAATGGATTCTTAAAAATTTTATACGAACAGAAATTACCAAATCTTTAGACCACAATAAAAACTCCAATACTTGTGCACTTTGGTACCGCTGGAACCAGCAACGGAATGCATAGGTACATGATAGACGTGCACCTTAAAGGCACCGGATAAAATGGCGAGAGGAATCAAGGCAAGTGACTGTGTGTGGTCTGGTGTTGAGCCAGTTTGTCCTGTCTGCTAAAATGCTTGCCACACCGCGCACACAGGAACTTCTTGCTTTCGGTGTGTTTGGCTTTGTGTCGATTAAGGTGGAAGGCCCGTTTGAATTCGTCGCCACACACTTCGCACACGAACCGACGCAGTTGGATGTGTACGTCGGTGCGGTGTCTTGCTTTGGCCCCTTTGCTACTGAAGTCTTGACCGCATTCGTTGCACCGGTGCGCCGTTTGCTTTTGGTCGGGCCGGTGAGTTTTGAGATGCAAACGCAGACCGCCCGCCGATATGCAGACCTTCCAGCATTCCGGACAGAACAGCTTCATCTTATCTGTGCGGTCACTTCACTTGCCAACCAATTAGCTTCGTAACAAACCAATAATTGACTGCTGGGTGCCGCTTCGAATAAAAATGATGAAGGGATAGAAAGAAAGTTAAACAACAAACAACACAACAGACAGATTTTGTTGCCAACCGGATTCAAACATGAGCTTTCCATATAAAAATTTCGCATTCGTCAGTCTGCTAAGACTAACAAAAGACTGTGCCCTGCATACACAACAATCTACCGTACAGTCGTGTCGTGTCTCGTTAATCTGGACAAGTTGGTGCGTGGGACCGGCCGATTTTGTCCGGATTAATAAATCATTTTACGTGCAAATTTCGAAGTTGGGACGGCAAAACTTGTCCGGATTAACGAGACATACATACATGTGATACATACATGTACATACATGCATGTACATACATACGTATGTATGTCCGGCTTAACGAGACATACATACATGTACATACATACATACATGACCAACATGTATAACATGGGGAAAAATTGGGACCTGGCCAAATCTTGCCCGGATGGCGAGTATCCGGATTAACGAGGTCCGGATTAACGAGCCATGACTTCATCAACTTTAACGGGGTTCACATACAAAGAAAAATGCTGTTTTACAGGCAATTTTAGCAATTTTTATTGTCTGAAATTTTAAAAGGTTCAAAAAATTTTGCTGACAAATTTTCTTACCAGAAAATCGGAGGGTCTAAATAATCGTGTCGAAGGAGGCAGGCTTAAGTCGGATGGGGCAAATCCCCCTAGTCCCAACCAATTTTCACGTGTATGATTGCAATAATAGAATATTTTTACTTTCACAGGAGCGAAATTTACATACAAAGGATTTCTGCAATTTTGGAAATAGTTTATTTTTCGACAGTATTCTTATTCAGAAATTGCTGATTGGTTTAAGAATTCGAATTTTACATGGGCTAGGGTCAAGTTTTGTGGTCGAGACTTAATTCGGAAAGGTTTGCAGTCGAAACCTATTCGGAGTAGCTACTATTTTTTCTATTTCCTTTTTTTGCTTCTTATTCATTTTCCCTTTATAATTATCTTCTACGTTACATGGGTATCCCCTTCGAGCAAACCATCTAACTTCGGGCTAATTCTTGTCGAGCTAATTTGATTTTTTGACGAAATTGTGACTCGCCAATCCGATGAGGGCGTTCTGATTAGAAATTCGTCGTTCGGGCTCGGTGGGAGGATTAGAAATGACTACGAACTGAAACCGTTTATATGACGCCCTTCCGACTTGATTTTATTTCGAATTAGACCGCTATTAGATATCAATTGTGATCATACACGCCCGAAATCAAAACCAATCAGATCCTAATCGGTTCCAGATTTGAAAAACTCGGCTAATCGCGCCGATTTCAATATTACGCCCCCAGAGAGGATTAGAAACGCTAATCCTCTAGCATTTGCGATATTGACTTACGATATTATTCCTAATCGGGACAGTGCTCTAATACCGCGCTAATTTTCATACGCCATATGGCGTGGAGTCTTCCCCAAAGGGGTATGTGCCTACCTACGTATGTACAGTAAGTACGTGCATTTGATTGCTTGCGATTGATTGATTGAGTACGTGTTTCTATCCAGTCGATGAATGAGAATGCACATACATGGTAGCGTTAATTGTGAGTGTCGCTTAAACCCGTCTTGAGCAGTTGTTTGGCAGTGCAGAGATGTAGAAAATGATTACTTGTATGGTGCGTAAAATTGCGTTGCTTTCAATTTGTGAAGAACCCGTTCTTGAGTCGATGCACAACTAGAAACTTCAGCCCCACCATTGGCGTCATACTCATGTGTCATAGTTTGTAATATCGTTCGACAGTGTCTTTCTAACTCTAATAATGCACTGGTATATTAACTTCATCCTAACGCTTTACTCTACTGTATCAGTACTAGCTAACCGAGATATCACTCAATGTAAGTTCTCATATAAGCGCGGTTCAGGACTTTACAATGTTTTGCAGATTGCGGCCAAGGCCCCCGAACGACTTCCTTTATCATAAACGGCCAGAATTCCACTAGGAACCAATGGCCGTGGATGGTCACTTTGTATCTACGCGATGCTGACGACCCGTCCAGATGGACATACCAATGCGCGGGGGTCTTAATCCACAAAAACCTCGTCCTTACTGCTGCTCATTGCACTGTCAAGAGTAGAAACGAGCTTAATGGTAACCGTGTATCTTCTGCTACTTTGGCGTTATAGCCAGGGATGCCTACTAAATTCTAAGTTTGAATTTGATTTCGTATGGTACCAAACCAACCAAAATCATGTTTTTTATTTGAGTACTATTAGTAGAATTCTGATGTAGTATGATTTTAGTAGGTATACCAGATTTAGTCTTCAAAGTTTGAAGTTTGATAATAGTAAGAAAAAGAACAAGCCCAAGACAGACTGGACAGATAGGGGTGGGAATAGGCCGCTAAACGGCTAGTAAAGCCTACCCCGACAAAATCGACTAAAGTCGGCGTCATATGGAGAGCGTTTCGAAAGGTACGCGCGGACCGTAAATTAACGGTTTCGTTTTATAAGGAGAGACAATGTACCCAGGCTTTTCGGTCAAGGTTGTACTTTTCCCCAGCGTAGTCCGAGCCCAATGTACGTATTGAAGAGATTCGCACTGTATATAACACTCACTAGTCTAACCTGTTTGTTATTGTTTGTTTGTGTAGTTACCAATAAACTCCTCAGTATGTAAAACGCGTTGAATGCAAATTTTAGAATGTGACGATTCAATGCCGGACTTCTGTCGGAGAAACAGACGCAACTGCGGGCGCGACTTTTTGGTCGACATCAGCTGTGCAAAAACTTGCGGCAGATGTTCAGCCGACAACGGTATAAGATCTAAACATTTACGTGTCTATAACAGGCACTGTTATTGGTAGGAGTTTTAGGTCTACACAGAGCCAGAGACCTTCTAGTAGTGACCGGCGACCACGTTCTGGGCATGGACGACCCGTTAGAAAAGAAGATACGCGTCAAACGAGTGCATCGACATACCGGCTGGTCGAGAATTTTGGTCAGCAGCCACGACCTGGCCGTTCTGGAACTGGAGTCCTCTAACCCTTTTCTTGAAGTGGCCAGACCGGTCTGCATTCCCAAGGACACCCACACTCCTTTCAACAAGAAATGGGGCTGTACCGCTCTTGGCTGGGGACAGACCAAACCTGCGGGTATAGTTTTAGCCGTCAACTGGTAGTTGCACAAACTGTCAAGCAATTTAGAGATAAAGGGCGCCATGCTGTGCAACCGGAACTTCCCGTTCGATTGCGAGCCGCTGCTGGTGATGGTGGAGGAGATCGACTCTTTGCTCTCTGACTCCCTCCGCCACGTCAACGTGCCTGTCTGGAGACAGAGTGCCTGCAAAGTTGTTATGGGACAATCGATCGATAAATCTATGTTTTGTGGGGGCAGACGCTTCTCGGCCAAGCAGCAGACTGCCAGAGGACCTTGCACTGGCGATTCTGGGGGTCCTCTCGTTTGTACCAAAGACTCGGAAAATTGGTAAGTGCTCTTCGATATCAGAAACTATTTTATACCCCCTTCCGACAGACGTCTAACCGCTATGCAGCAGTGTCGTCAACTAGGGTAGCTTTTTGCCCCCCCCCTAATTCGTAAGCTCTAACCGCTCCAAAACTACTCCGTCTTGGTCTGCGCCAAAGAGATACGCATTTTGTCTCTGCTCTTCTGATATCGAGTAATATCTTTTGTAGTACTGGTACGTATGATGACATGCTAACTGACGTGTGTATCTTACGGCAGGTATGTTATGGGTCTGGTGAGCTGGGGCAGCAAGCCTTGTCTGAAAGAAAAACCGGCTGTGTTCGCCAATGTTCCTTACATGTCAGACTTTGTCCGCAAAGTGGCCGCACGGAAAGGTACATTTGTATTTTCCGGAAATTTTCTCTGGTAGTACGCACGGTACAGTAGGTGTGCATGTAAACGTTGATTGTAAACCGCTCTCTGTCAATCCGAGTGAAATTGTTAAGGCAAACCGTATACATGTGGACCATTTTAGGAATCACGTTGCTTCCTCCGAAACCAACAAGGTTTGATTGATAATACGGACGCAAACAAATTTCTTTTGTGTCTGTGGTTTTGTATAAAATGATAACCTCGAAATCTAAGCCTCGCTTCATTTAGAGTACCCCGGCCCGAAGAGCTCTTTATAGTCCGTACTACAGTTAGGAGTGCTATAAACCACACAATGCGATAATAATGTCCACAATCCTAAAAGTGATGATGGTTACTTATAGGGTCAGACTACCGAAACCTAATGATTTTCGTGATAGATATCGTGCTCAAACCACGCCAATGCGAAAAGCGGTAGAAATCCAGCAGCAAAACCGAAACTCTGAATTGCCATCGCCACACACCACTTACTTTCTTTTCGGTAATGGCTTAGGTGGTGCAACTAAACACGCAAAATTAGCAAAATTTAGTACAATCTGGCAAACTTACCATGTCCACCCAAGCAACGTAAAGGAACATGCCAACAATGAGAGGGAAAATCCAATTGCGAATAGCTTCGTTTTCGCCCAACCAAATGCCCACAAACAAACCGAGAAAGGCGCTGCTTGCCGACAGCAAATTTAGCAGCAGGGCGGTGCGCAGACCCAGACGATTCCACCAATACCACGAAGTCGCCTAAGAAAAGAAATCGTGTAAGCGCGCCAGCGCGTCAGTCCTTTCTAGTTTATTTGAACTGGGGTTTTGTGATTTTCTTGAAAAATACGTGGAATTCATGCTTGCTGTCATTAGGTTAGACCATCTTGTATAAAACTGCAGGCGTCATGGAATCAGCTCCCCAACGACCCAGTGTCCCTGGCGCTCATAAAATCCGGAATACTCACCAATTTCATGTGGCAACTCATGGAATGCCACGGCGATTGAAGTAGAGAAGCCTCCAGAGATGGTCAGCGCAAAGCTGGCTCCAATGGCTATGCCGTCAACCAAGTTGTGAATGGTATCTCCGATCAAAATCATCAGTGCTACCGATTTCAATCCTGCAAAACACTCCTCCCCTAAATAGTATCACCGAGTCACTATTTCTACCAAAGCAAACAGACGGTTCTTCTTCGAGTGCCACAGAGCGCTGTCGATTGCGTTTCTGACTGGCTGCTGGCCAGACTTTGTTCTTGCCGGAAGACTGACATTGACAGTCGGGCTGGGTAGTTACCATGCCATCTGCAAGTGCCTGAGGTAGAGACTTGGCTCGCTTCTTGGCTGCCGACTGTTGGTTGTCTTCTGCTGACTGAAGAACACCACCTGTACATCAATGCTGCCTGACAAAGAAGATCTACAGCACTTGTTCGGCTTTGCCACGATCGTTGGTCCACTTTGACCAGAACTCGAAGGTGTAGAGCAAGTAGACGACCAAGAGTAGGAGCGACATCTTCAGCAGTGGGTTCTTGATGTCTTCCGTCGAGTGTTGGTGTGTTGAATGGCTGTCGTTCAACGCTTCAAGCAATTCTTCCAGTTGCTCCTGGTCTGTGTCTTCTTCTTGGTGATGTTTATGGACTCCCAACGCCTATGCACTAGTTGGTAAAAGGTGAGACAATTAAGCAAAGTACCTCTGGCAGTAAATGCAGCAGTGCATCGCTTGTGAGTGCAGCGCAAGCCAATGAGATGAAGAATTGATTCCAGCGGCTTTTCTCTTTGTTTTTGATCACCAGAACTACTGCCGCTCCACTCAGTGACAGTAAGCTTATTAGAAAGACACTGCCGAATGCGCAAAAATAGCCTAAAACTGTCAGAATACACACACAAGTCAGATTACTTTCCAACCAACCTTACCTGCTTTGATCATTTCTAATTTTGAACACTAAGCCGACGTCGGAGCCTTACAGAATTAGTGAATGAAAAGCGGTTTAACTGGCACTTGGACTAATTAGAATTTATAGACTAATCAAACACATCCATCAATCCCACGCAGTTTTACGTGCTTTCAGTTCACTCTCTTTATTAGCTTCTTTTGCTTTCTTCTTCAGCTCTTCTTTCTTGTTCTGTTGCCACAGATCTATAGCTGCAGGCATTTGCTTGCAGGTCAGCAGAGCTTTGAGGGCTTGTTTCATCTCGTCGTGACGTAACTGGTATATGAACACGTTGCACAGAGGATTCAAGTTAGCAGCCACGAAGAACCACACGCCTACATCTACTCTACCCAACTGATGATAGAACAGATTGCCCAGATTGAAGGGCACAATGAAGAATATAAAAGTGCACACGCTGCTTATAGCTAAAATCACAGTGAACCTGCGTTGCAGGGCAGTGTTCACGTTTGCACTCACTGCTCTAGCAGCCACATTTCTTCTGTGTTTAATCCAAACCACAATATAAACCAAAACACTGATCCAAGCCAAAATTGGCGGGCCATCTCTGTAGTAAACAGTGAAGTATCTGTTTGTAGATTTTGAAATCGCCTGCGTGATACTGCACAAGCCATTGATGCTGGGTGGGTCAGTTTTGGTCTGATGGGCTGCTACAAGAGCAGCTAAGCCCATACTCAGACAAAACAGATATGCACTACCCGCTAGACAGATAGTGTAGCACACTGACCAGGACAGATGTCTGAGTGGCATTGTTGCAGCCAACAACCGATCAACTGATACCACGCAGAGCATGAGAGCAGCTATGTGGTTGCTGAATGACCACAAGAGACCGTGCACAGTGGTTACACACTGCCATGGGGTGTACAATAGACTCTGCTGCTGTCTGTGCACCACTAGACCTCTGTAGATTCCTAAAACGGTTACTTGCTGCCAATCACAATGCCAATCTATATCTTACAACAGATTTTCAGCCAGAAACTACTACGATTTTAAGCGATTTCTCAAAAAAATGGTGGTCTGGTCTGGCCTTTTCCAAAAAATAGCGTACCGGCACTGAAATAAGACAATTGACACAAAACGTCAGCCAGAGCCAATGCCATGATGAGCAAGAATTCTTTGGTAGTGCGCAAGGCAGGGTAGCGCAACACACAAACTACCATCAAGATGTTGCCAGCGACCCCCACACCACTGACTACACTGAAGCCCAGGTAGGGGCTCAGCTCAGACCAGTGTGCAGAGGGCATTGAGCAGAAGCTGTTTGAGCTGGAGTTGCTACTAATCAACTCAACATCTTTGGGAAGTGCAACAAGCGGACAGAGAGCGATACCTGATTCAATCAGGTGCAAGTTCTTATTTTCAGCCGGGTTTGCGTTTATGAAATCAGCCTTATTGAGATGAGACGCACTATGATTACGTATTATGGTCCAACATCGTCTAGAATTTCCATGACGCAAGTTGATTACTGAACCACCCAGAAAAAAGGACAAAAGTTCCATCCAGCATTTGAAATGAAAAGAAAATACGTCTAATGTAAGTAAAGTGAAATCAACTCCCTCAAAGAGTTTTTGTTCCATTCCACATAACAGGTACAGCTTTATCGCATCTGAGATGTCAACTTTAAAACATGATTAGTTAGGAGAAGTTTCACATTTACTGCAAATTTACTAAAGGCGGATTTACTGCTGCCATCAAGGTGTCCCTGGCACTTGCCATCCACTCATCAATTTAGACTTTGGTGAACTGGCAAAGTGCAAACCGGTTTAGCGACCCGATGGCATCTTCCCAATCTGCCGAAGTCTGACTTTGGCCGTTAGTAGCGATTTAAAAAAGTGCCAGTGCCAACTTGGTGACAGAAGTACTTAAAGGGCTGTCCATAAACTACGACGTTCAAAAATTCATAATTTTTCACCCTCCCCTCCCGACGTTTTTCGCCCTTTTCAGCACAACCCCCTAAAAACTACGACGTTTTGTGGCTGATACCCCCTTCCCCCGACTAAACTTGGTACTGTGTCCGACATTGAAAAATGTACAATATATTTTACATAGTACTGGAGAAGCTATGAAAAAGAAACTTTTTGACCGGCAACTACCATTGGTAGTTGGAAACTTGAACTGGGTTGAGTCTTCCTTGTAATATATAATGCTGCGAACAAAATATTCATAGGCCCTAAATACGTCGACGTTTCTTGATACCAACCCCCAGCCCCTGCGACGTTTTCCAACGTTCAACCAACCATCCCCCTTTATGAACGTCGAAGTTTATGGACACCTCCATAATTCAAACGACTTTTTCTTTCTCTCCTGTGGGTTGATCAGGAGGGAGGTTGGGGTTTTGTAGTAAGTGCAGTGCATTATGAAAGATTGGTCGGATCGGAATACTAAACTTTAATCTTAGAGAACAAGCATTGGAATTTATTAAAGACAAGTGAGACAAGCAAAAAAGGTGAGTTGAATTGAGTGGCGGAGACATTATCTTACGCTAACTGAGGAGCAGGCGTATGCACATGCACCACCTCCTCGCTAAACCGGTGTTCCTCTTCGTCGTTTCTCGACTGTCTTCTCCTGCTTCTCGACAGCTTCTTCATCTTGATGGGACTGCTTTTGAACGGCCGAACCTCATCGGCACTTCTCCACATCAGCACGTCGACGAAATGCAAACGAACCGCCTTGCTAGAAAAGCAAAAAGTACATAGTAGCAGAAAATATCTAAGACAATCATTTTACCTGCAGATCAGAAGCAAGTAGGCGTTGATCCAAGCGTACACATCGAATAGTACGTCTTCGTACGGCATCAGTTCTTCTAGGGCCTGCACGTCGTTAATAGAGGCCATTTTTATGCAGAACAAGCCGCAAACGACAGTAAGAGCGGACAAAACGCAGCCAATAGACGCAAGCCGCACCTCTGCCTTATATTCCGAGTAGCGCGTGACGCCGATGTCTAGCTTCTTGCGCACTTTAGCCAATCGTTGGCGGCGCGAAGCTTTAAAACTGATCGTGTAACACACGAAACACCCTCCGGCCACGGCCAGACAGAAGCCCAAGCAGAAGTCATAGTAGTAGAGCTAAAGTTCAACGTTAAATAAATTTTAAGAACTACAAAACAACTACGTATACCTGCCAATTTTGGTCCTCCCAGCACGCAATCACACCTCCCTCAGTCGAGTTCTTGTTGTTGAAAGTTAGAAAGAGTTGAGGCCACACTACCGCTACAGGTACGGTCCAGTGCAGGATCAGAGCCGTTCTCAAGCGGTTTGGGGTCCACACCTACCAAATCAAACTTCACTGCTATTAAACAATCAGGGTGTCACATAGGCAGGCAGGCGAGCATCCCTGCACATTTGAAGGACGTAAAATTACTGTTGTTTGTGTATACACATACACATTTATACCATACACAAAAATACACATTGTTTTTTCAATGTGTATACACATACACATACACATACACATTGAAAATTCCGATACACATTACCATACACAAACGGTACTCAAAATGTGTATTTTTGTGTATGTGTATTTGATCGGCAAAAATCGATAAAATGTCGAACAGAAACGTAAAATTTCGATGTCTTTGCTGCAGTAATAAACAGTAGATATCCTCATAAAAGCCTTCAAAGGGCCTAAGTAACTCGACTTCAAAGCTATCCAAGGTTTCAAGCAGCAGACATTGAGAGATTCGATTTTTCTAGCATTTCTTACTGAAAATCTACCAAAAAATTTGCATTTTCAGTACAATACACATACACAAATATACACAAAAATACACATTGTTTTGCTGAATGTGTATACACAAATTACCATACACATTCGAAGGTAAATGTGTATACACATACACATACACATACACAAACGGAAAATCCAATACCAAACAACAGTACGTAAAATACATCTCAGAATGCCCTTTTAATGTAGGATTTCAAATTCTATTTGGTTCCTCCCTGAGTGCTTCTTCAAAATTCTACGAACTCCTTTTCCAAATCTTAATAACAAATTATGCATAGAAGCAAGAGATTGTCTTACTTGATTGTAAGCCAAGATAGTGAGTCTATTAAATGCAGTCAAAAGCACGCCAGTGCGTTGTCCATACGCAGTATACCACCAAAGAACGGTAGTGAATTTGGAGAAAAAGGTGGGACTAAGTAAAACCAACCGATGCAATCCGAGCCAACCAAAATGGACAAATTTCCGTAGAACCCAGTTGACACCGACGTGACAAAGATCGAACGCCGCACAGGACAGAACCAGCGTGAAAAACGGACTGTTAAGTGGTACTATGGCGCGATATTTTACCAGCGACACCGATAAAATTATGTAAACAGGGCCCGATATTAGCAAGAGAATAAAGAGAACAAGCTCTAACGAGGTCATGGGCTTTCGTAAACAACGACTTTCAAGGATGTTAGTGCTAAAAAGGTGATTAGAGCCAACACAAAGGACTAAGGCCGTTCTCTAGCTGACAAACGCCCACGGCATTGAGCTGAACTATCGTGATGAACAGTAATTACATGTAACTAGGAGTTGTCAGCCATTCGTAAGCATCACTGCCACAGCAAAAATGCTCTATGTGTGACTAGACTAGACAACCACCATTGCACATATGTACGTAGGTGGCGACATTAAGGGAGAGCGCCCAAATGTCAATCTGTTTAAGTGTACCCAAAGGAGCTAAGTTTTTAAATTAGGAGCAAGTACTTTTAAACAAAAATTATATATGAATGAATCCCAGCAACCTTTTTGCAAGCCAACCGACAAGACTTCTGAAATATACAGTACGCAATTGATGCATTTTGCGAGAAAGTCAGCTTAGAGGGGGCAAGCAGGGCCATCTTACGGATCCGGCTGATATTAGTATCTGTTAAAATAGAGCACAGTCGAAGACCAACGGGGCATGCCCGCCCGGCCACCAGCAACCCCCTGGAACCGGAGCTGCACCCCCTTAAAGTTGGGTCGGCAGGGATTTTCGGGCTCATTTTCTGGTGTCTGGCAGTCTCCATTCAAACGGTCACCCTTCATTGGTTTCTTATGCTAGGATCCCGACTCTCATGCGGTTTTGTAGCTATTCCCATAGCCTTTCATATTCTGGTAGCCCCGTTTCCAAATCGCAGCTGGTTAGCAAACCTCCAGACTGAGTTTGAGCAGTTACAAATGGATAGCAAGCTTAAAACCAAACCAGCATACGATAGCTATAACTAAGCGTCATTTTGGGTTCTCTGTTAACTTTGTGGTCAGAAATTCCTTTTATATGTAGTTTAATGGTATAATACGAACAGAGAACCAGTTTCCATGCATTTTCAAGCACTTTTGGACACTTTCATAAGTGCAACGAAAATTTGGATATAGCGGGTTCCACTTATGGTTTGACTGTACTCAAAAAGTTTGGCAAGCCAGGCCAGTCCAAATAAATTGTATAATATACGTACAGTACGTACGTTCACGTTTTTGTTATTTCGCCTTAGGAATTCACATTTTGCCTTAGCAATGTCTTAGCAAAATTGCACACTAAATTTCTGAAAAACAATAACCAGGATTTTCTGCAAATTTGCAAGCTGAAACGTACTGTGCGTATTTATTGCACTGCTATTTATTAAAAATCATCAAAAGTTGAGTCAAATCGATTATGACCATCTATTTGTGCGAAGCCCAACAAACAGGGGAAACATGCGTTTTTTATAGGGGTACTGTCATACTGTACATGTAACCGGCGGGGTCCGGCGGTCTGCCCCCAGGATAGACCTCCCGGATAGGCCCCCCGAGAATTTTTTCCTGAATTGAACCTGAATCTGACACCTGGGTAGCTTTGCTAAATCTAGAACCTTAACCTTGACCTGAATCGAAATAGAATTTTTGAGGTACCTGAACCTGCCTGGACCTGCCTGAAATTTCGGAGTACCTATGCCAATTGTACTTTGTTCTGTATACGGTAACGAGCGGCAGCAACTATGCTGCCGATGATGTGGGGCGTTAAGTGTCTGACTTATGTAATACATTGGACATGGGTGAAGCGCAGTTTGCTTCGGCTGCTTATTGGAGAGATATTGAGAAGAGTCCCCAGCGAATGAAGCCACCGCAACATTACTCATTAGGATCAGTCAGTCCTCGTCTAGTCACCGGGCGCAACATGTGCACCAAACTTATCACCTTGCTAGCAATCTGCGTCCTGCTCATGAGCAGCCTCAGTCTACAGGAGGAACCGGTCCGACTCTGTGGTAGCAGGCTGCTGAAGGCGCTGAAGAAACGGTGCACCATGTCTGACGGAAGAATCTGCTTCAAGGGCAACTTTGTTGAGCCTGTCAAACGACGAGGTAACATCTACTGTACCTACAGTAGCCAAGTTGGAGGAGGGCCAGCCACCTCACAAACAACACACGCAATTTTGTTTCTGACGTTGCTGATAGCATTGATGCACCCACCGGTGGAGCCCCAAGATCAGTCAAATCGTAAAGTAGCAGACTAAAACTTGGGGATAGGTTTCTTTAAACAAAAAACTGAGGGATCAAGTACATATTGTTATAAAATAGTAGAATACTGCAGAGTGGAAGAAAGAAGAGAGAGCAAAGAGAGGAGTGGCGGACGAGTGCTGTCACAACATGTGCAAGCCGAGTCACCTGCAAACGTACTGCTGTGATTCTGCTGATGAACTGCTCTTCTGAATGTCCTGCTGCTCTATAAGTTGATACGCTATAAAAATCGCATTGCTTGTTCGTGATTTGAAAGGAAGATTTGCTTTTTTCTGAGGACTGCATGGAACACCAGCCCAGAGCAACAAATTGCACCCAAAGGGACTGAGTTTTCAGACAGCTACCCTTTAATTAGCGATGAAAAAGTACACCTTGCTGCACACCGAGAGTCCTCAATGAAGCTGCCTCTTAGATAGTGCGAGGGATTTCTCCACCAGCATACGCTTGTGGCACCACTACATGTACTTCAAACCAAATCGGCACAATACTGCACATTACGTGCTAGTCCAGTCCTTTATTATCACATTATTATTACATTATTCATTATTACAAGTCCAAAACTTCCAAATTCAATCCATTCCACGAAGTCTACCAACTAAGTTTAAGGCTAGTTTAGATATTAACGCATATTTGTCACTCCGGCTTAGCTATTTGTTGCAAAAACGAGATAAGCACGCTGCACCGGCGGCTGTATTACATGCAATAAACAACGCCTGCAACTACGCACGACGCGGGCGGCAACTTGCACGATGCGTCATGAAGCTTGCACGATGCATGATGCAACACGCATCATTCATGCTTTGATTTAGACACGTGACTGTCTAGACAGGGTCGCTTGGTGCTCAGCCCACACACCGCGCCAAAACGGATTGCCCGCTGTTTGTTAGACGCCTGGGCCCAGAATACCCGCGTCCCGAATTTTAACAGCACCGCAACAGGATAAGTACGGTCCCCTCTGTAGCAAATGTAAGTGATTCCGCTGATTAACTGCTGTTCTGAGTGGTTCCTGCTGCTCTAAGTTGATGCGCTATAAAAAGCAAACTCGCATTGCTTGTTCGTGATTTGAAAGAAAAATACGCTATTTTCTGAGGACTGCACGGAACACCAGCCCAGAGCAACAAATTGCACCCAAAGGGACTGAGTTTTCAGACAGCTACCCTTTAATTAGCTTTGAAAAAGTACACCTTCTTGCACACCGAGAGTCCTCAATGAAGCTGCTTCTTTAGCTATACTGCAAGGCACTTCTCAACCAGCATACGCTTGTGGCACCTACTTCACCAAATCCGCACAATACTGCAAATTACGTACCAGCCATTAGTGTTTCAAAATTCGCCATATTCGATGTGGATATCGATATTTTCAGTTCAATATGGATGATATCGATATTTATAGTTACCCATCAGTGTATGCCGCGGACATTTAAAAACCTACATAGGCGTTGCCATCTGAAAGCTGAGACTGCCGATTTTTCACTGCTTGTTGTCTAAGCTAAGCTTTGTTTGCGTGGTAGTATTGCGTATCAGGCGCGAAGACTGTACAAATAGGAACTTTGTATATCTACTACTATTAGTTATATTTTGATTGACGTTTTTTGTATCAGTCTGAACCAGTGGCGTATCCAGGGGGTGTAGGGTGGGTACACCCCCTTTGCGGTGGAGGTAGGAAGAAAAAGTCTGTCAAAAATAAGCGAAACTAATGAATTATCTACCAAGACTGTCTATTTTGTACTCAGAATGCCTTTTAAATGCGTTTTTGAAGGCTAAATTTTCAAAATTTTCTCGCCCTGGTCAGGCAGAAGCCCAACCAGGGCACTTTAAACTATTAAAACTTGTATTTTCTGTTAATTTTAAGCCTGGAATGTGTGTGTGAAACGCGTTTTTAAAGGCAAATTTAGCTAAATTTTCTTACCCTGGTTGGGCACAGGCACTTTCAAAATTTTACACCCCCCCCCTTTCCGAAATCCTAGATACGCCACTGGTCTGAACTGTGAGAAAATGGCGGAAACTAGAGCTGATCTTCACTTACCAATTTGGCCAGGCTTTTCATCTAAAGCTACTGTAGATCCTTTAAGTATACCTTGTACAGACTCACTTATTGTATGTATAGTGTTAATATTGTAAGGCTTTCCATCCATGCTAATTAGCACCATAAATAATGTGAAATGGCACAAACACAATTAAAATTCTGAAAAATCGAAAAATAGAGCTACGTACATTCTCATAAACTCATCAACCAGCATTGAAAAAGGATTCTTGTAGCTAAAACCTATATCAGGTAATTATTTTCAGATAAATTATAACCGATTGTCTCTTAAGAAAGTCACTATTTGGTCCCTTATTATGGATTCCATAACTTCACTAGTGCCCCAAAGTAAGGCTATAGGTCGAAAGTTCTTTGGATTCGATACTAACCCTTTCTTATGTAGGGGTATTACTTTAGAAATTTTCCACTGCTCTGGGACAACGCCTCACACAAAAGAAAGGCGAAAGATCCGATTTAATGGTTCAGCTACTACTGTTGCGACGTTACGAAGAAAGAACTGAGGTATAACATCAGGCTCAGAAGACAGTTTTGGAGCGAGCTTTACCAACTGGTCGAAAACTAACTGTTCATCAAATTGTACTTGACTCAGGCGCTTCTCCCCTAACGGTTTTGATGAAATTATATTTCTATCGTCGTGAACGAATACTGATCCAAAAACCTGTTAAATTCTACCGCTTTCTCATAAAAAATCCATAATAATACGACCATCGTCAGTGACCAATGTTGGAGTATCGACATAATTCCGCTGACTGTGACCAATTCTGACGATTTTCCGGACTACGATAATCCTTAAATAATC
The DNA here is from genome assembly GCA_030248155.1 of Sabatieria punctata. Lineage (NCBI taxonomy): Eukaryota > Metazoa > Nematoda > Chromadorea > Araeolaimida > Comesomatidae > Sabatieria > Sabatieria punctata. The sequence goes on along the minus strand of JASANB010002803.1, from coordinate 112,087 downwards.
TAAATAGCGCCTGCTGCCTGTCGTGTGAGTGAGTATACGTACAATGTACGTATTGTATGATTGCGTGTACACGTTTCAGGTGTGATTCAGGTATTTACATACTATGGTGTTTTACAGAGGTGTCACCCCTCGGTTATGTTAGATGTCTGCTATGACTGGCACGGCACCGATACCGATCCACTCCCGGCCAGTCATTGTTGCTAGTCCTGCCTGTTGATTACTGTTGCCTTGCGGTACTCTATCAATAAACCGCACTTGTTGAGACAGCCTGCCACTCGAGCCACAACATTGGCAGACGATCGGTGTCAATTCGACTCAGTGTGGACGGCAACAATCAGACGGTCGAGTCACTCTCCACCGGCGGTCAATTCACACTCATCGCAGAGGGCAACGCGTTTCTTTTCGGCGGCAGAAAAAAGACGACTCATCACGGTCGCGAGTTTGAGTGCCGTCTTCGCATCTTCATTCCGGCCAGAAGAGTAGCAGCGTCACACCAACGCACCGTGCGTTCTTGGTTGTGGACACGTGCCAGATGGCGGATGAGCAGCTAGCAGTAGGACACAATGGTGTCCTGACTGCAGACAACCGACGCGGATGGAGCATCCCAGATCTTCAACCGTTTTGGCCAGCCGGCCATTCAGAGCCAACACGATCGTGGGAGGATTTCATTTTCGAAATGGACCTGTGGATTGAACAACAGGAGATGAGGCTCAATCAGCAGATGTCCGACCATGCTAAAAACTCAGCAATCACCAGCTGACTGGGACCTGAGGCCATACGGCGCTTCAGAGACAGTGTTAACATGGATCGGGCTACAACACCACACCAGCACTACCGAGCTGAGCTGACCAAGCTGTTCCAAACGATCGACAGTTCGGGCATACAAGGACTTCACATCCATCCAACATTACCCTGGGGAAACAGCCAACGAACTGTTGTGTCGCCTCAGATGATTGCTACAACAGTGCAGTCTGGAGAACAAGAACGGCAACTACTTTTTGGCCCTTCAACTCGTGTGTGCAATTGGGCCTACCTATAAGCCACTACAGGAACAGCTGTTAGCCAAACCGGAACCGGACCTGGATGAATTTTTCAACCTTCTCCAGGCAGCTGAAACTGCCAAAGCCGATCAAGCAGCCATCGAGGAGACCGCAAAACCAGTCAACTCCACTGTTGCTGCAGTCAACAAACAGAAGCCAATGCAAAGTGGAAAGAAGAAGAGGTGGGGTAGTGGTCAGAATAAGCAGTCACAGCAGGGATCAAAATGCAGCTACTGTGGCAGAAACAGGCACCAAACGTGGAAGCAGTGTCCCGCAAAGGACAAGACCTGCAACCACTGTGGCAAGATGGGCCATTTTGAGTCAGTCTGTCGGCAGAGAACTGTTTCAACCAAGTCAGTTGGGGGTATCAGAGTTGGTGCTGTACAGCAACAGGATTTTCGGTTCGTAGTGCAAGTCAAACCGCCTAGCCAACCACCCAGGATGGTCACCTGTGCTGTGGACAGTCAAGCCGACATTTCAGGACTGCCAGAGCCAATGGTCAGGGATCTCTTCCCGGGCTTGGAGTCTACACCTACCGACTGCCAGCTTCGCAACTTTGACTGCACCACTATCAAGGGCACTATGCGGGTGTTCCCTTGTAAAATCACCTTCAATGGCCGGTCAGCAGAAGCCAAGTTCTTCATCTTGCCAGCTCAGTGTAGCGCTGTGCTAGGCAAGGACTGCATCCAGGCTCTGAACCTGCAACTCTATGGTCAGGATCTCACTGTTTGCACTCTGAAGGAACAGATGACGCATCAACAACCCTCACCCGGTGTGGAGGCAGCAGGAGCTGGATCAACGAGGGACTACCACACAAACATTGCTAAGCAGTTTCCTAGTCTGCTCAGTCCAGGAATGGGTCTCATTCCCAACCTCAAGCATCGAATTGAGTTGGAACCCAGCATGCAGCCATATGAGTGCAAGCTTCGATCCATTCCAATCTACAGGCAGGAGGGGACACTCAAGGCAATTCAAGAATTGGCAGACCTGGGAATCTGGACCAAGGTTGATTGGGCCACTTGTGTGAACCCAATGGTTGCTGCAGACAAGCCAGATGGTTCAGTTCGAGTGACCACCGATTTTACACATCTCAACAAGTTTGTGAAGCCAGTGAGGTTCCCACTTCCAAACATCAGGGATGTTCACCAGCACCTAGCGAAATCCAAGATTTTCTCCAGCTTGGATCTGGTCAAGTTCTACCATAACATCGAACTACATGAGGACAGCAAGTCATTGACTGCTACCATCACTCCTCTGGGCCTGTTTCAGTATGACAGGTTGTCCATGGGACTCTGTGATGCTGGGGCTGTGGCACAAAAGTTCATCTTTGACCTACTTCAAGACATACCTGGGTGCACTCCCTATGTCGATGATATCATCATCAATGCACCAGACAAGCAGACTCACGATCAGACTCTCATGCAAGTGTTGGATCAACTGCATCGAGCTAACCTTCGACTCAATCTGAAGAAATGCAGATTTCGCCAGCCTGAAATCAAGTTTCTGGGTTGCGTTGTGTCACATGGAAAGATCAAGCCTGCTAGGGAGAACCTACAGCCAATCAGCGACTTTCCTGTGCCAAAGAACACCAAGGAAGTGCAACGATTTCTGGGGATGCTGAATTACCAATCAGAGTACATTCGAGCTCTCCACCAGATGGCGGAACCACTGCAAGCTCTCACAAGAAAGGCCAAGAGCAAAACCGGCAAGATGAACCAGCAGTATGTGAAGTTCATGTGGGACACTCAACAGCAGACGGCTTTTGACAGTCTCAAGCAAGTTGTGTCCAAGGATCTACGATTGGCCCTGTTTGATCCCAACAGGAAGACGATCCTCACTACAGATGCAAGTGATTGTGCTATGTATTGGCGCCACTCTGAGTCAGATACAACAAGATGGCACTGAGAGACCAGTGGCCTATGGCAGCCATACCTTGGATGAGCGCCAACGGAACTACTCTGCCAGTGAGCGAGTGGCACTAGCTGCAGTGTACTTCACAGAGTACTGGGAAAAGTTCCTGTTGGGCCGTCACTTTACGCTCAGAACAGACCACCAAGCACTCACTTCCCTTCTGAAGCAGTATGGAACTGGTCGCAAGAGTGGCAAGTTCGAGAGGTGGTTTGAGTGACTCAGTGTGTTCAACTACACAGTACAGCACACTCCCGGAAAAGCAAACGTTGTTGCTGATGCACTCAGCAGGATTCCTGAGTCAAACTGCAGGTTGTGCAATGCCAAGGACGTTCTGACGTTTCCTTGCAAAGTTGGTTACTCGGCATTCGCAGCCCAAGCTCTCCATCAGCATGTGGGTGTGCCTGACCCATATGTGCGTGCACTTCACGCTGTGGCAGAAACACCAAAGGGACCGACCTGGCGCTGCCTACAACAGACAACTGCTCGAGATATGTCTCTGCAGTTAGTCATCAAGCACCTGAAGGCTGGAACGCCAAAGAAGCAATTGCCGCTGTCAATACAACCCTACAAGTCAGTCTGGGACACCCTCTCTGTGGAGGATGGTTGTGTCACCAGAGAAGGCAGAATTGTGGCTCCCCAGGCGATGTGGCACACGATTTTGCATCTTGCGCACAAGGGTCACCCTGGGATTGACAGGATGAAGCGATTGCTGAGAACAACTTACTGGTGGCCGGGAATCGATTCACAAGCCACTCAGACGGTCAAGCTGTGGCAACCTTGTGAGCAAAGTTCAAAGTCCATCGCACGTGTCAAGCAACCAGTTCAGGAGTGACCAAGACCTACAACTCCTTGGGCTGAGCTGGCTATCGACATCACTGGTCGGTTTGCCAATGCACCCAACGGCCGTGGATACTGCGTTGTGCTTATCGATTACATGTCCAGCTTCCCTGAGACACTGTGGACTGAGGACATCACTAGTTCCACCATTATCAACTGGCTCAAGGACGTGTTCGCTCGCTATGGACGCCCTGCACAGATTTTGAGTGACAACAGTCCTCAATTCACCAGCTACGAGTTTGTCAACTACCTAGCCAGTTGTGGAATTCGCCACATGAGAATCACGCCTTACAGTCCTGAACAGAATGGACTGGTAGAGCGATTTAATGGCACACTCAAGGGCATAATCGAGACTCTGCCTGCAGACCCTACTCGACAGCAATGGGACATGGCCATCTGCGATTTTTTGGCCAGTTATCGTGCTACCCCACTGGGTCAAGGCAAAAGTCCAGCAGAACTGATGTTTGGCCGTCAGACTCGATTACCATTCCAGTTCGCAACACTGCCACCATCACAAGATGCTGTCACTCCTACCAAGACAACGTGTCCAAAGCCAGACACTCCGATATCAATTGATCGCAAGCTCATTGGCAAACTCCGATACCCTGGTCCTTATCGGAAGGGGGAGAAGGTGCGCGTGAAACGACTGTGCAAGTGCGCAAGGGTCAAACGCCATACACCAAGCCACTGATGGTCACGGAGGTCTTGGGCTTCTGGACCTATCGGTTGGAAGATGGACAGATTGTCAATGCAAGGCGCTGCAAAAGACACTACATTGCGCCAACCATGGAGGAAGATGACATGCTGTCAGCATTTGAGGATGAAGCGGCTTGAGGACGAATGCCACGGGCTCAAGGGCCTCCACAACAGCCAGCACCTCAGCCAGGAACACCGTACTTCACACCTCCGCAGCGGCGATACAACCTTGGAAACCGGCAGGACATTCAGCCTGCCAGAAGACTAATTTATGATATCTGATATCATCGCTCTGTCTAGTTCTGTTCTGTCGGTGCACCGCCTCTTCTCTGGAGGAGGGGGGGTGGTGTCATGTGAGTGAGTATACATACAACGTACGTATTGTATGATTGCGTGTACACGTTTCAGGTGTGATTCAGGTATTTACATACTATGGTGTTTTACAGAGGTGTCACCCCTTGGTTATGTTAGATGTCTGCTATGACTGGCACGGCACCGATACCGATCCACTCCCGGCCAGTCGTTGTTGCTAGTCCTGCCTGTTGATTACTGTTGCCTTGCGGTACTCTATCAATAAACCGCACTTGTTGAGACAGCCTGCCACTCGAGCCACAACACTGCCGCTTGTGAGACCTTCGCGTATCGCTAGACCAATGAATATCGGAAGACCGAATCTCACACAAGGTACACAAACTTAGGGCATCTAAAAATGAGACCAGAATTGGTTGACCACTAAATTAAAATTTCTGGAAGTCCGTTTTATACCTTTCGCGCAGGGCCGCCAAATGTCCAATGAGCGAATTCGAATATTTGGCCGGGAAAATGCGGGATGGTCACGTGCGAAACTGAAAAATTGTCCTGATGAAAATGTTGCGTGGGGCCAGAATTTCGGGGCGGTTGCGTGATGAGGTTTTCCATCACGCATTTTTTTCGGCCGCCACTTTAAATGCGTGATAATGCTTTATTTACACTGTAGCATGGTGCGCTGCCGGCCGGACACAAAATGCGTGATGAAAATGTGTTATGGCTGCGCCGGCCGGGCAGCGCAAATGTGAGTAAACCTGGGTGTAAAATGTGCGTGATTATGGCGGTAGTACCGATAGGTATACCGTGCCGATACTTAAATGATTTAGCTCATCAGCTCGCTATCGGATTACAGACTACATAGGTCCTTTTGAGTTAGCTCTCAAACCTTAGATCACTTACAGGCAGACAGTGCACCAATTGGTGTAACCGAAAATTTTTCATCACCTTCCTTTGCCGATCAGCTTCGCACGCGACCATCACACATTTGCCCGGCCATTACCATCACGGGTACGGGTTCAGAATTTGGCTCCGTACCGCGTTAGGATAGGTACAGTCCCTCCGTTGTTTATTACATATAATGCAGCGTGCTTATCTCGTTTTTGCAACAAATAGCTAACTCGGAGTGACAAATGTGCTTTAATATCTGAGCCAGACTTAAATGTAGTTGGTAGACTTCATGGAATGGATTGAATTTGGATTTTTGGACTTGTAATATGGCTAGTACGTAATGTGCAATATTGTGCCGATTTGATTTGAAGTAGTGGTGACACAAGCGTAACGCTGGTGGAGAAATCCCTCACACTATAGCTAAAGAAGCAGCTTCATTGAGGACTCTCGGTGTGCTGCAAGGTGTACTTTTTCATCGCCTATTAAAAGGTAGCTGTCTGAAAACTCAGTCCCTTTGGGTGCAATTTGTTGCTCTGGGCTGGTGTTCCATGCAGTCCTCAGAAAAAATCATATCTTCCTTTCAAATCACGAACAAGCAATGCGATTTTTATCAACTTATAGAGCAGCAGGACATTCAGAAGAGCAGTTCATCAGCGGAATCACAGCAGTACGTTTGCAGGTGACTCGGCTTGCACATGTTGTGACAGCACTCGTCCGCCACTCCTCTCTTTGCTCTGTCTTCTTTCTTCCACTCTGCAATATTCTACTATTTTGTAACAATATGTACTTGATCCCTCAGTTTTTTGTTTTAAAGAAACCTATACCCAAGTTTTGATCTGCTACTTTACGATTTGACTGATCTTGGGGCTCCACCGGTGGGTGCATCAATGCTATCAGCAACGTCAGAAACAAAATTGTGTGTGTTGTTTGTGAGGTGGCTGGCCCTCCTCCAACTTGGCTACTGTAGGTACAGTAGATGTTACCTCGTCGTTTGACAGGCTCAACAAAGTTGCCCTTGAAGCAGATTCTTCCGTCAGACATGGTGCACCGTTTCTTCAGCGCCTTCAGCAGCCTGCTACCACAGAGTCGGACCGGTTCCTCCTGTAGACTGAGGCTGCTCATGAGCAGGACGCAGATTGCTAGCAAGGTGATAAGTTTGGTGCACATGTTGCGCCCGGTGACTAGACGAGGACTGACTGATCCTAATGAGTAATGTTGCGGTGGCTTCATTCGCTGGGGACACTTCATTCTTGCCCACTCTCTTCTCAATAGCTCTCCAATAAGCAGCCGAAGCAAACTGCGCGTCACCCATGTCCAATGTATTACATAAGTCAGACACTTAACGCCCCACATCATCGGCAGCATAGTTGCTGCCGCTCGTTACCATAGACAGAACAAAGTGCACTTGGCATAGGTACACCAAAACTTCAGGTAGGTCCAGGCAGGTTCAAGTACCTCAAAAATTCTATTTCGATTCAGGTCAAGGTTAAGGTGTTAAGGTTCTAGATTTGGCAAAACTACCCAGGTGTCAGATTCAGGTTCTCAGGTCACGTATAAGATCGAAATTCTAAATACAGTATCCATACATGTATGTAACAGGTGGTCCGCTGAAGAGGGAGCCGAAGGCGGGAGTTGGGAGGTCTGGTGCCGCGCCGGCCGGGGGTCTGAGCCAAATTTCTATTGGATTATCCGAACGTGTATGTGTATACACATTTACTGTCAATCAATTTGTTTATACACATTCAACAAAACAATGTGTATTTTTGTGTTTATTTGTGCATTTGTATTGCACTAAAAATGCATTGTTTCTGGTAGATTTTGAGCCAGAAACGCTAGAAAAATATAATCTCTCAATGTCCACTGCTTGAAAACATACATACAAGTAGCTTTGAAATTTAGTTACATAGGCCATTTTAAGGGTTTATGAGGATATTTGCTGTTTATTACTGCAGCAAAAACATCGAAATTTTAGGATTCTGTTCGAAATTTTATCGAGTTTTTCTGGCCAAATACCCATACACAAAAATACACATTTTGAGTACTTTTTGTGTCTGGTAATGTGTATCAGAATTTTCAATGTGTATGTGTAAAACAACAGTAACACCACGCATGTCCAATCTATTACAGTCAGGCACTTAACGCCGTTTATGGTACCGACACCGTATAAGGTGCCGGTACCATATATGGTGACGGTACCATAAACGGCGTTAAGTGCCTGACTGTATTACGTTAGTTAGACACTTAACGCCCTATATATGGCATCGGCAGCATAGTTGGTGCCACTTGTTACGATATACAAAACAAGGTACACTCGGTATAGGTACTCCAAAATTTCAGGTAGGTCTAGGCATGTTCAGGCACCTCAAAAATTCTATTTCGGTTAAGGTTAAGATTAAAGTATATCTAGATTTAGCAAAACTACCCACGTGTGAGATTCAGGTTCAGGTTAGAGACCTGCCTGGTCCCGGCTGCCCGGCAGACGATTTCAGTCATTATTACGGGTGGGGATTTTGGAAAAAAACCGATAAAAACTGAAAAAAAACAGGCCGAGGTTTTTTCCGAAACATATCCACCCCTGGTTTAGAGTTTGACTTTAGGTTCAGGCTAAGAAAACAACTTTTACGGAGGCAGATTCCATGGACTAATGGATGGGCCGATAATCGATGATTATAGGAGGTTTATGTCTGCGGTAAAGCTGTATGTAATGTAGCATGCAGTAATTAGATGTTGGTGTGTTAAGTAATAAACTGCAGGTCGGGAGCAGTCGTTTGGTACCATATTCGGTCGTCTCGATAAAGATTTGCAATGCTCTCGACACCTACCCAACCTTCGCGTTGCATTTGCGTAGTTGCGATGCGATGAATGCGAACTACTGAATTGTGTGGAAGGAAGATCACTAGTTGCGCCGATTAGTGTTTCAAGCGTAGTTCAGTTTTGACCATTTTTTGTATCAAAAAGGTCATTAATCCTGGGTTTGGTCAAATCTTCTTATATTTATGCTTAATCGATAGCAGATTATCATATCTACCCAGGCGCTTTTGGGCAGCCATATCTGTCAGCCGATTCGAATGCTACGATTGTTTTAGTAAGTGGAGGTCGTGACGGCTCATTTTTCTTTTTTCCATTTTGTTAATTTGTTTGTTCAATGATGCATATCTGAAAGTAAATGGGCCGAAATATGCATCTAAGGTAGACATACTCATGTAATAAAATTGGAAGATATATCTTTCAAAAGATTACCTACCTAGAAAACTTCTTAGTTTTATTTTTTCATCATAGTGATGATCGTCGTTTAAAAAGGCCCAACCTACTGGGGTTTCGATCCAAATCTTTCTAACTGCACTTACTCTATAGCTAGGGTAATGGTCTACCTATCTGGCCTTTGGCACGAATGTAATGTATGTCTATGCGTATGGAATACATAACAAGTTTTTTAGTTGCGGTTCCGGGGTAATCGGCCGTTAATCGATGAAGTCAGTCGATATGACCAGAGCGCGTAATCTGAGGTTGCATGCAGTAATTGGTTGTGGATGTGCTGGTGTGTTTATGTATAAAAACATAATCTAGAAGTTAAAATCAGTTGTATAATAACGCACTCAGTCATATTTATTAAAGATTTACAATTTCGGTGCTCACGTTTTACAGGATCTGTTCCAAGACCAAAAACACGTATCTGAGGTAAAGCTGAATACCGCATGCAGTAATTAGTTGTTGTTGTGTAAAATGATAATCAACAGATCGTCAACAGTCATTTGATAGCACATTCGGTCGTCTGTGTTCAATCTTTGCAATTCGATGATCTCCCCAGATTGTGTATTGTGTGGCGCGTATACAAATCGCCTCCCCAGAAAAACGAAAACGGTGAGGACGTGCGGTACGCTGTGGTACACAGAGGAACATCAAGTTATGCGGGCTTTCCGATGTCACAAATCGCCTCCCCGAAAGTAGGAAAGTTGGAAAAACGCAAGTTACACCATAACAGAAGGGAAATAAGCAGTACTAAGGGCAAAATGAGCGCAACAGCTCATGCTCGAAACGATTGCTTGTCGCAAAATTGTTTCATTCAATAAGTCGAAATATAAAAAAGTCCATCCCATTTTGACACGGTGGCGCGAAGTGGTTGTTGGCGCGTGAGTGTGTAGTTTGCAGCACGGTGCTAGCAAGCCATAACAGTAGCGAGGACGGCCGTCTTTTAATAACAGTTGGAAAGGGTAACAAATGGCTACACGCAGAAGGAATACAATTACACATACTGGCCGGTAGCGGACCAGTCTCGCTAACCTGCCAGTTATAGCAGAGATGTTTTACAACAGAGGGGTGACAGCTCCGCGGATACACCACTCTATGCTAATATCAGTCACACCTAAAACGCATGCAGATACATATGTACGCACTCATACACGCACTCACACGACACCACCCCCCTCCTCGAAATGAGAGGGTGATGTTGCCGGCAGGTACCAAAAGAATGAATTAAGAGCACACAGCAACATATCAAAGATCGTCAATCAGGCGTCTCGGAGCTTTAATCTTCTGCCGGTCTCGCAAGTTGTATCGTTGCTGTGGCGGCGTGTAGAATGGTGTGGCTGACCGAGGAGTCGGCTGCTGGAGGTGGCGTTCTAGCACGTGGAGTCCCATGACCTCTGGCTGGGCCGTTAGGTCGTTGCACGTAATCATCATCTTGGGGTGCAGTGGAACTGGCATAATGGCGTTTGCACCTGCGAGCATTGACTACTTGGCCATCTTCCAAGCGGTAGGTCCAGAAACCCAAAACTTCCACGATTGTCAGCGGCTTGGTATAGGGTGACTGTCCCTTGCGGATTTGTGCTGCTGGTCTTCGCACGCGTACCTTCTCCCCTTCCGAAATGGACCTGGGTGGTACAGCTTTCCAATAAGCCGTCGGTCCACTGGAGAGTCTTGTGGTTTTGCGGCAGCAGGCGTTGGTTGAATAGCTGGTTGAGTGAATTGGAATGGCAAACGTGCTTGTCTTCCAAACATGAGTTCAGCAGGACTCTGGCTGCCATTGCCAGGAGTTGCGCGGTAGTTGGCTAAGAAATCGAGCAGTGCGAGCGTGCGAGCCGCACACACCGTAACCCTAACGGCGCCGCAACGCTTAAATTTTGCGCCAAATTCAAACTGCTTAAGTACTGGAACTCTGCTTCAAGTCTCCATGTCTACCATTCATTGCCTTCCAGATCATGCACAACTTCGACCATGCAGCTGAGCGGCTCTCAGTGGTAGCTGATCCCGTTTTCGTTTGTCCCAACACATGCCTGGTTGCTATTGTAGCTTAGGTGCAATGGCAGCTCCAGTTGGTTCCCATTTACCTTCTAGCCATCAGCGGCTTTCGGTGGCCTAGGTTGGACTTTGTGCCGACGACCAACTCAGCGACAAGAACTTGTCCCGCCGAGTGGATGAACGTGTGTAGGACCCATAGGCTTAGGCTTAGGCTTAGCACCGGCCTGGAGGCCTAAGCAACCAACTATCGTCAATTCTTCGATGCACACCTGTCCTGTGTGTACTTTTGCCCCTAAAATTTTGACACCATCGAAATTTGTACCCTCTAAAATTGTTTTTGTCTCTAAATTTTTGGCGCCCTGCATTATTCAGGAATCTTTATTTGCACCCCTAAAATTTCAACATCCTAGAGTACGTACTTACCCACCCCCTACAATCTTCTTTGTCTGAATTTTTTTCGCTCTGCATTTTTCGATCTTGTCCACCCTACACCCCACATCTTGACCATAAAAAACCAGGGTGTAAAGAAAACCTCCCAAAAATTTCAGAACGCAAAATTTCTAAAGGACAAAAAATTTAGGGCAGGGCAAGCAAATATAGCGCGACAAAAATACACGGAGTAAAAAATTTCGAACAGAAAAAACTTAAGGGGTATGAATTTTGGTGGGTTACTAAGCCGCGTCGTTGGCTCAGTGGGTAGCTCGCTGCCTCTGAGTCACGGCGGCCCCTGCATCCCTAGCGGTTGTAGTGGTTCATCCTCTCGGCGCGGCAAGTTTCTTGCTGCAAAGAGTTGGTCGTCGGCATAAAGCTCCACCCAGGCCACCGAAAGCTGGTTACAGCGAGTAGATAAAATGGGAACCAACTGGATCTGCCATTGCACCGAAGCCGCTCCTACAGCATGCCAACGTTGGAGAAAGATCAATGACGTCAGGAGTTGTCCACGGAAACCGACTAGGCCGGGGGGCCTCTCTCACACCAGGGGCGGACCTAGCGGACGTTGGGAGCCGACATCACCATGACGTCAACGCGCCAGGGACTTTCTTAAGCACCTGGCGCCCAGCAGCATGGCTAGAGTGGCTGGCAGTGATAGAAGGGAAAACGTCCGAGATGACGAAACCACGGGGGTAGCGGAATGGACCTCGAGTCTGATCGCAGGCCGTAAGGCGCCCCCCCGCAAATCGGATCGGATCGGTGGGTTACAAATTTCAAGAGTTGAAATCGTTGCAATCTGAAGGGAAATCGTCAGTTTCACTGATTTCCATAACCGATTCAACTGACTCTAACGAGAGTATTTCGGAATGACGATTCGGAGTTGGCCAAAAGAGATGTGCGTGTGCGTGTGCGTGATAGCAGAAAAGAACATTGAAAAGTATCACAGCTTGAAGAGCTGAAATCGTTGCAATCAGTGGCGTGTGCCGTGCGTGTGAAATCGTTGCAATCAGTGCAATCAGTTTGCAATCAGTGCAATCAGCAAGCATCAATGCACAGTGGCGCACTGTAATGCTGAAGCTCGGCACGCCATCGATTATTTAGTGCGAGCGATGGATATTTTTCCGAAAAAAAACCTCGGCCTGTTTTTCTTCAGTTTTTTTCGGTTTTTTTTCCTAAATCGCGGAAAAACTCCAGCCCAAGTTCTGAGTAACCTAGAATGGTTTTATGACTCCTAACGCTTTCTAGCGCCCTCCTCAGTCTTTTGAGAACAGAAATACTCGTCTTACATGGATATAAATCACGAAACAGGCATGAAACAGTGCATGACAGGCTCCATCAATAAACGCTATATGCAAATTTTCTTACAGCAGTTTGCCGTTTATATTTAAATTGCCAAATTTAGCATTTTCTGTTGTTTTTCTAACAGTTTTGAGCCAGTCTAGCCTATTATACATCTCAAAAGTCCATTTTTTAACTGAAAAATAACCTAAATTAGCTATATTTAGCTTGAGTTTTTTCCGCGATTTATGTTTTTTTCCGACCCTTAGTAAAAAAACCGTTTTTTTTTCGAAAAAAAACAGCAGAAAAACACACCTCACATCCCTGTTTTGTGCCTCCCACACAGTGCGGGCTAACTGACTGGCCGATTAGCTGCTTGTTATGGAGGAAAATCGTCAGTTTCAATTATTCTCGGATGCAATGAATGATAGACCTGGAGACTTGAAGGAAGGTGCCAGTACTTCAGCGATTCGAATTTGGCGCAAGTTCGGAGCGTTACGGCGCAGTTTGGGTGCTCCGCGCGGGGTGAGTGCCCAGCACAGGGAAAAAGCGGCAGCGTGTTTTTTTAAAGGACGGCAACTGCAATTTACGCTCGACGCTTCACGCACGTAGAGTGTTTGTTTTATTTATTTTTGTTTTTAATTAAAAAGTAAGTGGAAAAAGAAATAAAGTGTGTGTGAAACTAGTTTAGTTGTGTCTAACTCTACTGTTGTTGGTTGTGGTGCTCTCTGCCACCAATATGCCACTGTTTTGTTTGCTCGATTGCCTTTCCACCTACTCCTGATTGTTTGAAGTTAAAGAAAGATTCTTCTCCTTCCCCCTGACCAATGAATGAATATACCACTGCAGTCTTTTGAGTGAACAATGTGTTATTTCTTCCCTACGGCAACTTGCGTATTCTCCCACGGTCGAAGATAACTGTCCCCGATGCTGACAACCAGTTTCGCTGCCGAACGTTGCCAAAACTGTCGAAGAAGAAGGAAGAAGAATAAGGTTATGCGTTCGATTGCATCAGATCTGCGTATTTCCCGACTGAAGCGGGTGTGCATTTATTTGGATTGCCTTGATGGGGTCTCCCAAAGAAACAGTTTGTTTGGAGAGTTGCTATGATTTACTCTCAAGCTACTGTCTGAGCAGCAGGATCAACGTCTGCTAGCTGCAGCTACAAGATCAGTCCGGGTCCATACCTACTCCCCTTTTCCCCGCAGATTGATTTGATTGTCCGGGTCACCTGAGGCTTAAACCGTAAGCTGATCAGCGTTGCTGGAGAACTAGCGAGGCACGATTGAGACACAGGCCAAAACGACAATGACATGACTCGAGTGTACGGACTTAACATGCCGGTGGAATAATTTGTACTTCAGTTTGTTTCTGACGTTATCCATACATGTAACAGGGGGGTCTGCCCCCACCGGACTTAGGCCAGCCCCCCTGGATCTGGACACCCCCCCCCCCCCGAGACGATTTTGCCGACCCCCCGCTCCGATTTTCTGGCAAGTAATTTTTTGAGCCAATTTTTTTACAATTTCAGATACAAAAATTTCAAAATTCGCCTGCAAAACAGCACTTTTTAGCTGTATTTCAGCCCAAATTAGCAATTTTTGGCCGAAAAATTGTCATTTTTTCGATTTTTGAGCGTTTTTTAGTGCCCAACCCCCTCCCAAATTTTGGCTCAGACCCCCAACCCCCTCCCCCCTTCGGCGGTTGACCTGTTGCATGTATGACGTATTTTGAGTTGTGGAACCGAAACTAAACCTGTTTTTTGACTGATTTTAATAAATTTGTAGATACTTCTTCTAGAACAATAATTTCTCAACGTTCTCGGGTGTTTTTCTGTCATCTTTTTCTATTTTGCACTTTAACCGTTCTTTTACTGGCTAACCCTCCCTGTGGGAGCAGACAGGTGATGGCCATGCTGCCATACATACTTTGCCATTTTTCAACAGAATTCAAAAGAAAACTTCACTTAAACATGCATTTCAGACAAAAGCAAGAACTAGTATCGGAATCGGACCTAAGATTCGGTTGAGTGCTGCTCCTGACAATGGCTGCCACACTGAGGGCTGCAAGTTTCAAACTCCCCTTTGTCATAATTGTCTGGTTCAGGGACCAGAAAGTAGATAGAAAATTAAGGAGCCATACGCTGAATCTCAGGCGGCAATGAACTGGAATCACCGATTTGCACTTTTCTCAGAGAGCTCGCCAATCCGTCAAAATAGTAGACCCCATCCAGATGTTTTGTGACGGCAGTGAAATGACCGAGTCGGTGCATAGTGATTGCAACCAATTTGTAGTGATTGTATCTGCTACCGATGTGGCGCAGTCTGTCCGGGAGTCTGCGAAAGCAATCCTCTAATTTTCCCGCAGTTCGTATGTCCATCGGAAGCATACACGGACCATGGGGTGTTTGAAGCTGGGAAAGGTCGTAGGATCAGCCTCTGTTCTCTTTCTCTGTTCGATTCATTCTAAGTCTATTGTGCCCATACATGGGCCGGAAAAATCCGGAGGGGTATGGAGACCTCGGGGGGGGGTCTCCCGAAAAAAGGCCAAAAACGCCTATTTTGCCTTAAATAAGCGAAAATTTTCTCCCTCGGGGAGGGGGGCTGGGCGAGGGGCGTATGGCCGGCCGAGGGGGTATTGGCCGGCGAGGGGGAGGGGTATTCCCCCATACCCCCGTCCCATGTATGATTGTGCCAGCGGAAGAATCCAAGTTCTTCAACAATTTACGAGTCGTTTTATACACCGACGTGACTATTTCTAAAATTACGTACGTACTTACCTGCGATGCGTCATTGCACAACTGCTGGACAATAAACTGCTTTGTGCCAACAGCATCTTTACGTTTAAAGAAGTGGATAAGTGTGAGCAGTGCTCGGTCTCTTTAGTCTTCTATTTCATTTCCGTTTGGGTTGTTGAGCAGATCGACGAAGTCAGGTCTGTCATGCAAATGACAGGACAGAGCTATTAGTACGTTGTCGATGGTGCAGGTGTTTGCAAGTCCACGTCCACCCATTTGATGAAGACAGGTCCACCTTCCTCTGCTGATTTCTGCTGTGTCATACGGTCTCGGTCTGCGCTGCTCGACTGTTTTTGTCGTTTGCTTCCTTCTTCATCTCGACTTGCATACCCGGCATGTTTGCGCTTCCGTGCAGTATGCGTCGGGGGTTCAGGTTCCTTTTGCTGCCGTTTCTTACGAGTGGGGTCGGGGTCGGCCATCAAGCGAGCAACATGTCTGAGCTGTCGAGCTACGATTTCCGATTCAATCAGCCCCCTCAAGTCTTCCGTCGGAATCTGCTCATGACCGCTGTAGGACTTGCAAGCGTAGGAATCGGTGAGGTATATATTCGGTAGATATCCAAAGAATCGGTAGGTATCTTTTCGGTATCGGTACGGTACCGAATCAAGAGTAGCTGGTTGGTATGTAACTGCGAGACAAACTGAGTGAATTGCGAGACAAACTGCGAGACATTGAATTGCGAGACAAACTGAGTGAATTGCGAGACAAACTGCGAGAAAATTGCGAGACAAACTGAGTGAACTGCGTCAGGAGAACGGCGACCGCACTCTGCTGATTCGTGACGGAGTGATTGTTGAGAGAGTGAAGCAGGGAAGTCGGTTTGTGGTAAAGGAGTTTAAACAGGGAAACGAGTGACCACCAGCTACTGTAAACAGACTGTAATGTTTTTGCCATTTTTGCTGTTCAATGCTAGAAGTTTAGGCAACAAATTGTTGGAGTTGACGTACGTTTGTTCTGTTAACACTAACGCTATTATTGCAGTTACGGAGACGTTTCTGCGTAGTTCTGTGAGTGACGTTCTGTTCGGTTCGATTCTTGACACCCACATTCCTGTACGTGCCGACGATGCAGTGAGGATTGGGCCAGGCGGAGGTGCACTTCTATTGATTCCAAAAGCTCTCAACTTTAACTTGATTACAGCTACAAGTGAGGAATTTTTTGAGGCAGTTTGGGTGGACTTGTATGCACAAAATAATCGAAAGTTTTTTCGTATTGGATTATACTATCGGACTCCATCGGGCAATGTCCGCCAGGCCACTGACTCTCTTGTTGAACATATTGGGTCTTACATGTTAGACGAAACACCACTAATGATATTAGGTGATTTTAATTATCCAGAAATACGTTGGACTGATCATGATCTAGCCCTCTCAGCACCAAGCAAAGATTTCTTTAATGCTATGCTAGAATATGGCTTGACCCAGACCGTACTCGAAAAAACCCATGAAAAAGGAAACATTCTCGATCTTGTATTTCTAAATGAACCTGAGCTTATGACTAAATTAAAGGTAGTTTCGCCCCTTGCAAACTCTGATCACTTTGGTGTAACAGGTTTAGTTGGTCCCTTTGATTTTGAGAAGAAATGTAACATTTTTAGAAATTTTGACAGAGCTGATTTAGTTGGCATGTTTTCATTTCTAAATGCAGTAGACTGGGTCACTGCTTTTGATGCATGTACGAATGTAGATCAATTTTGGTCACTTTTTAGTGAAACAATAGGTTTAGCGATCGAAAAATACGTTCCCATACGTAAATTTCGGACAAAGAACTCTTGCTGGTCGCCAGCCACTAGGAAAGCTCATAAACGACAAAGAAAACTGCACGACCAATATAAAAGAAACCCAAACGCAGACAGACGCACAGCTTGGTTAGCAGCTGTATCTGAGTCACGTAGACTAAAACGACGGGACAAATTTAACGAAGAAACAGCTGTTTTGCAGGCTAAATCTGATAGCCGTTTTTGGCGCTTTATTAGATCGCATCTAACTTGCAAATCAGAGATACCCGTACTAGAAAAAGTGGATGGAACTGTTGTTGCAAAATCTAAAGACAAGGCTGAGTTGTTTAATTCCTTTTTTGCTTCTGTCTTCATTGTTGATGATGGGATTAAGCTAGATAGACCCGCTGTCCCTCCTACAAACTCACTAGTTGACGTTAAAATTGACACGGGAATTGTTTTTGACCATTTATTATTTCTGGCTAACAAACGGTCTGCAGGTCCAGATGAAATTCCGCAATTTTTCCTGCGTAAACTAGCTGCAGTCGTAGCCTTTCCTCTAGAGCGTATTTTTAGTTTGTCTTTTGCGTCAGGTACTTGTCCGTCCGCCTGGAAAACTTCCAAAGTAATGCCACTCCACAAAAAGGGCGCTCGCGCCAGTGTTACAAATTATAGACCGATTAGTCTTTTAAATGCATCCAGCAAAGTTTTCGAATCTATAATTAGGGAAACGTTAGTGCATTTCCTAAAAACCAATAATGTTATCTCAGATGAGCAACATGGTTTTTTGAGCAAAAGGTCTACTGTAACTCAACTTTTGTCTTGTCTAAATGACTGGTCGAAGTCATTAGATGCCAAAAAAACGGTTGATGTGATATATTTAGACATAGCAAAAGCATTCGATAGTGTCTCCCACTCAAAGCTGCTCTGTAAATTAAGATATGTTGGTGTTTCTGGTAAACTGTTAAATTGGCTGAAATCGAACCTGACCGGTCGACGACAGTACGTTAGTTTAGATGGAGAAGTTTCTGAGCAAAGGCCTGTAACTTCTGGAGTACCACAAGGTAGCTTGTTAGGTCCAGTGTTATTTCTAATTTACATAAACGACCTTCATACAGTAGTGCAATCTTCTCAACTTAAACTATATGCAGACGACGCAAAACTTTACTTTGCAACAGATAGGGGTTCCATAAACTACAATCTCAGAGATGATTTAAATCGTGTTTATGCATGGGCAACACGAATGCAATTGGACATAGCCATACAAAAATGCTCAGTATTACATTTAGGTTACGGTAATGCAACTACATCGTTTGAGTTAGGTGGACACACTCTCCCTACATGTACCCACATAGTAGACCTGGGCGTCACTATTTCTTCTGATTTTAAATTTTCTGCACACTGTCAAAGAATTGCTCGCAATGGCTTTCAATCAATAAATTTGATTTTCAAGGTTTTTCACACTAGAAGCACTCCTTTCCTTCTTCAAATGTATAATACTTTTGTTTTGTCTAAGCTAGAGTACGCGTCTGAGGTCTGGAATCCATATTTTCTGGGTGATATTGATTTGGTTGAGAGGGTCCAGAAATTGTTTACCCGGCGCCTGCCAGGGATGTCAGGCTACACATATCCCAAGCGTCTAGCTCTCCTGAAAATGAAATCATTAGAGGAACGTCGAATTGTGCGAGACTTAATTATGGTCTTTAAGATGGTCAGTGGCATGGTGGATTTGTCGATGGAAGACTTTTTTACCTGGGCACCAACCAGGGGCACTAGGGGGCATAACTTTAAGATATACGTTATGCATACTCGTCTAGAACTGCGCAAAAACTTCTTCGCGAGTCGAGTTGTTCCAATTTGGAACAACTTACCTAGAGACGTTGTAAATGCTTCATCACTCCAAAACTTTCGTACTAAATTGGCCGCAGTTGATCTATCAAGTTTTTTGAGGGGGAGGGCCCTTGAGCCGGTCGATCGGCCCAGCCCTCCTGTCATCTAGCGGCATGCTACAGTATGCTGGTTATTCTAACAGTTCATTCTTTGTTTTTTTCTGTCAAATAAATCTATCTATCTATCTATCTATCTAACTGTGGTTGTATACATCCAGACCCGCCTCATTTTAAAAATATTCTTCTGCTTTACGTTTTCTTGCCCTACGTACTTTCTGCGATACGCGACACAAGGAAACGAAACCATTGACACCATTAACCATTTAGTGAGTTTTTGCAACTGTAGCGCGATGCGGAGATTTCTGTCTTGTCAACTGTCAGATACGCTGAGCTGATGATACCAGTATACAGAATTGATTAACAGCATGTGTTTCTCTTCGGTCTCAGCTTAGCTCGTTCGAGTAACTACTGTAGATGTGTATTCTTGGATCTGTTGGAGCAAATTTGTTCTGCACTTCGAAATCGAAATGGTACACTAACAAAAACCTTTCAAACAAACACATTATATTCCATGCAATTTACACTGTTTTAATTGCGCACTGTTTCAACGTTTAACCGGTTAATTTAGAAAGGCAACACACTGTCAATATTCGCTAAATCACTACATACATTTGCAACGCACCGTAGTTTTAGTCGCAAAAATACTCGGGGGCAATTTTGGTTGCATTTGTGTTGCACTTTTGCTGGGCACTGACGACGCGCCGCACTGCTCGCACCGCTCGTGCAGATTAGGGTTTGCCGTGTGTGGTGAAATTTTCGAAGTTGCCCGTCTGGTAATGTGGTTGTTAGTTGAAGGCAAGGGCTGAAAGCAGTGACTAAATATGGAAGAGCGGGCAGCAGTCAGTTCAACGAGTGCTCAGTTCCGAGTGGACCGGTCGCGAATCGACACGGTCGAACAGTCTGAACTGTTGTCTTCAACATGCAACCACGACAACAACAACGAAGACGCAGAGGATCTGAAGAAGGCTGAGGTCCAAATCTACACTCAGGACAGTTTGGAGCGCGGAGTGCTTGCCCAGGTTGACGAGGCGCTGGAGGCGCAGAGCTCTAAGCAACTTCTGACCGCGCAGAGCCGTCTGGAACAGCTGAGAAGTGTGCAGAAGCCGTCTGAAGGGGAGAGAAGTGAAGTTGCTACCTTGGAGAAGTACTTGAAGTGGCAAGAGGAGGAGTCGAGCCGAAAGCGAAAACTGCAGGAGGTGTTGGAAGAGGACTCCAAGTTTATCCGACAGGGCGATTTGACTCCGTTTGAGGCACTGAAAAATCGAACAGCTTTTAAAGATGCTGCTAAGATTGAAAAGGAACCTGAAAGTTCTAATTGGCTTCAATCCTCTGGCTCTGACTCTGAGTATGAAGCGCACTCCGATTCTGCAGTTAGCGACGGTAATTTTTGGCTGTCATCTGGTACTGTTGGGTGTATTTGATGTGTTCTTAGTATGGAGCTTTTGAGCCTAATACAGTCTGGCGCTTAACGCCATTTATGGTGTCGGAACCCAGGCTAATGGCACCATATGGTACCCCTACCATATATTGTACGAAATCTGAACAGAGTGGTACCGGTACGAATGCGAAGGTACGGGTACGATATGGTGCCGGTACCGTAAACGGCATAGAGTGCCTGACTGTAATACCCCAATACTAATTGGGTTGGGTGGGACCTTGAGAATGTTTGGACGGCACTCGGGATTTTAGGAAGCCCTTTTCGATATTCGTCAACTAGAAGTTAGTACAATGTATAGTATAATACAGGTTCTTATACGCCAGTATAAATAGCTTTTTCTTGTTATCTGAAACAATCATCTAGTTGTAACTAATTGTACATGGACCGGGAAAATCCTGAGGGGCGCCTGGCGGAAGTCGTCTCAGTGGGGAACCAGGGTTGACCCCCCTCAGGCCGCCGCTACCGCCTTCAGTAATTTTTAATAATTTTATATAGAAAATTATGATAAAAGTATGCCTAGGTTAGGTGTAAATGAGCTCAGAATAGCTTATTAGTTTAAAACATATTAGCGAAAATAAGCTTAAAAAGCATGATTTTAGTCGGCGAATAATTTTCGGCGAGGGGTATGCCCGACCGAGGCGGAGGGGTAAGCCCATGTTTGTTTCCAATGATACAGAATGTACGTTTTCGCTGAAGTACGATTTTTGGCACAGCTGCGCCAGTACCGGGTATTTTTAGTTTTTCTGGTACCCTTCTCACTCTATCTACTTGGATGGGAATAGTGAAGAGCAGTGTATTTAGCGTTTCAGATGAACTGAAGCCGGAATTGGAAGTGCCGAGACGAAAGTCGAGACAGAATGTCAAGTACCAGGACGATGGCAGCGATCGGGCGTTCGCCAATCGCATAAAGTAGATTTGACTTCTCCACCGCTAACTAGATTAGAGCCAGTTGTTGCAGAGAGTGGAAGCAGTCAAGATTAAGAGAAAAGTTAGCGCAAATCGAAGCTAATGGAGGAGTTGAGCCTGAACCACCGGACGACGTTGAACTTAGGGGCGGATGGAAGATTTCTTCAGAAGTCTGGCACAAACTATACAAGTATGCTCAGCTATTACAGTCTGGCACTTAACGCCGTTTATGCTATTTACGCACCATATGGTACCGGTATCTAAGCTAATGACGGTGCCGCCGCAGTCCCAGAACCATATATGGTGCCGGTACCTAGGCTAGTGTAGTGGTACCATAAACGGCGTTAAGTGCCTGACTGTCTGAGAAGTTAGCAGTCTAACCCATGCATGTAACAGGTCATCTGCCGAAGGGGGGTTGGGGGGTCTGAGCCAAAATTTTGGGAGGGGTTGGGCACTAAAAAAAGCTCAAAAATCGAAAAAATCACAATTTTTTGGCTAAAAATCGCCAAAAATCGCTAATTTGGGCTGAAATACACCTAAAAAGTGCTGTTTTGCAGGCGATTTTGCAAATTTTTGTGTCTGAAATTGTAAAAAATCGCGAAAGTTTGCTCAAAAAATTAATTGCCAGAAAAATCGGAGGAGGGGTCGGTGAAATCGTCTCGGGGGGTCTGGCCTAAGTCGGGTGGGGCAGCCCCCTGTTACATGTATAGTCTAACCCTGTCCCCTGCCCTACCAAAGTGTAGCATTGAGTAGGTGCGTTGTTTTAGGTACCAGAAGACAGGGGTGCGATGGCTGTGGGAGCTGCATCAGCAATCAGTAGGAGGCATAATGGGCGACGAGATGGGGCTTGGCAAAACAGTACAAATCATAGTTTTTCTGGCCGGCCTGGCGCGCAGTAAATTGCGCGCCAAAGGATTTGAGTGAGTCTCTATAAACCGTAAGCGGTAGAAAATAGGAGAAGTTGTAGTCTGGTCGGTCTGGGTCCAGTGCTGATCGTCTGTCCCACTACAGTTATGCATCAGTGGGCGCGCGAGTTCCACAACTGGAGTCCGAAGTTGCGCGTGGCCGTCTGTCACCAAAGCGGCAGTCACTCTGGTTCGCGCTCGCGGTTGGTGGCCAAAATTGCATCGAAACAGAGGTATTGCTCACTGATAATCGGATGAGAGAAATGCCCGCAAATTCTGTGGGTGGCGCCCTATTTAGGGTTGGTTGTGATCTGAGCAGTTGGTTCTAGCTACGGTCAAGTGCTGGTCACCTCCTACACCACCCTGAATCAGGAGAAAGAGTTGTTGCACAAGTACGATTGGCACTACGTTATTCTGGATGAGGGACACACCATTCGCAATCCTGACGCTCAGGTAGTCTCTCAACCATGTACACATTACCGCTTTGAATTTTTATTCGCCTTCTCGCCCCAAGTACATTTTGCGTTTAACCCTCCGGAAAAAACCGGACCCCTATAGGGGTCACGAACCAATAACCGAACAATGAAAAACAGTAAAATAAACCAGTTCGGAAAATATGCCCAAAACCAAATTGGAGTAGTGTGACGAACATTTGACAATATCTGTAATTATATGCCCGTTTTAATAGGTTCGATAATTAGGTCATCTGAACCTTTTACGTCAAGGGTTCGCGATTTTGAGAACCTAAACACATGAACTTTAATGCCAAATGGAACTATTTGCAACTGAACATTTACTTAAAAGTACATTCTAGTCCGATACGTACGAAACGATGTGGTTCTAGTCCACTAGAACCAATTGTCCGACGGAGCCTTTGCAAATGAACATTTAATTGTACATACATACAGTACAATGTACATTGTGATCAGAACCTTTTCAGTGGAACCTATTTTTTTAAACGGGCATATCGACTGAAACGCACCAAAACGTGTTTTCGATCCTGTATTAATTCCTGTGATTCTGTGCTGTGCTCAAACGCTAGATATTGCATACAGATTGAGTGCTGCAGGGTTTCGGTCAAGAATGAGCTGCTTTTGCTTTTGAATTCCCGGGGAACTGCATGATTGGGGGCGGCGATCTTGTTGCAGGCAGGGCATAGGCTTGGCGCATGGTGGCGGCCATACTACTAGGTGTTCTGCTTTTGCTTTTGAATTCCCGGGGAACAGCAAAAACAGAAGTCCTAAAGGTTCACTTTAATCACCAAGTTCATCTGTAGAGCGGGAAAGATTTTTAGAGCTTTCAGGTGAAACGTTCGATTTTTGGCAAATCCGGAACTATCACTGGCGAATAGGTTCGTCTGGTGAGCGGGAAAGGTTCTAATCGCTTCCTCAAGAAGGTTCGGTTTTTGGAAAATCCGGGACTATCACTGGCAGATAGGTTCGTTGGCCAAGTGCCAAAGGTTCTTTTCAGGCTCCAAAGATTGGTTCCGTTTACTCTGCAATCAGAACATGTGCTGAAAAAGTTCATGTTATTTACGAGCTTTCAATTGGAACATATAAGCGTTCATATTTGTTTCGAACATTCATAGGCTCGAGGTTTTGTTCTTGCATAAAGGTTCGACCGTTCCGCCGAACGCCGAATCTTTTTTACCCGGCATATGCCCGGATTTGAGTGGTCATTTCCGGAGGGTTAAATGGGTTCTTTTCAAACATTCCCGGCCCATTCCCCGCTGGACAGACCGCCGTTTTAAACTTCTTTCCTAAGCCTGGACAACCGAATCCTAAGCTTAAAACCAAGGCAGGCAGGGTGGTTGGTGTCCTTCGAAATATACCTAGATGGAAGAGCAATGTTCAACGCCGTTTATTTTAGAAGTTCCTTACCTTTAACAGACTGAGACTTCTCGACATATTATGCCGATGTCCATAGTATGTAATGTACGTGGGCTGAATAAATGATCCGGGATGTGGTAAAATTCCGAAATTTGGGGTAGAGGCCCTACTGATTTGGGGTGGGGTCGGTCGGGTGGGTGGGGTCTAGAGCGATAACCGAGGTGTCACTGCATGATTGACAGGTGACGTCGGCAGTGAAGGAGTTCCGAACGGCGCACCGACTGATCGTGACCGGGTCTCCGATGCAGAACTCGCTGAAGGAGTTGTGGTCGCTGTTCGATTTCGTCTACCCGGGTTTGTTGGGCAGTCTGGAGGTCTTCCTCGAACAGTTCAGCGTGCCCATTACGCAGGGCGGCTACGCCAACGCTACGCAAGTGCAAGTCAGAACTGCCTACAAGTGTGCTTGTGTGCTCAGGTACTACACACTCACCGTACATGTAACAGGTCCGGCCTGGTGTTTGGGAGGGTTTCGGTCAGGTGGGCAGATCGTATGGGTTTCGCCCAGAAGGAGGGAGGCAAAATTTCAAAAAGCTCCAAAACGTTTTCAGCACGTTTTTCTCAGTAAGGAGGCTAAAAATTGCTATTTTGAGCAGGCAAATAGTGTTTTAGATCTAAACAAGCAAAAAAGATAAAAAGCGCTTCCAACAAACATACCAATTTCTCTTAAATATCAGCAGCGGAAACGCCAAATCGGTTTCCAAAAGTCTTTTCAAGCGAATTTTAATCTAAAATAGTTTGTGATTTCGAATCAGTTTGTTAAGAGGCTTTAGAGATACGATTGCTCCATACTTACTGCGCCGTATGAAGTCGGACGTTCAGATGACGCTGCAGTTGCCAACCAAAAACGAGCAGGTCTTATTCTGCCGTCTGACCGAGCACCAGCGCCGTCTCTACCAGGACTACTTGCAATCGCGCGAGTGCGGCAAAATACTCGAGGGTCGCGTCGATGCGTTCGCCGGGTTGATCATTCTGCGCAAACTTTGCAACCACCCCGACCTGGTCACAGGCGGACCCAACCGACTCGGTACAGCTCTAAGTTAGTAGACTTTGCAGGCACTACACATGTAGCGGTTTTATGCGTTTGCTGCTTGAAACAACTATTACAGTCAGGCACTTAACGCCGTTTATGGTACCGACACCATTTGTGGTACTCCGGCACCATATAAGGTACCAGCACCCATGGCCATGGGTAGGAGCACCATATGGTACCACCACAGTCGCCGAACGTGGGAGTACCATATATGGTGACGGTATATGGTACCACTAGCCTAGGTACCGGCACCGTAAACGGCGCTAAGTGCCTGACTGTATTATTATTGTTGCTTATTGGAGGTGATCTGGACCAAGTGGCCGACCCAACGGTAGCGGCGGGCCATTGGAGTCGGTCGGGCAAGATGTTGGTGGTGAAGGTGCTGCTGCGTCTGTGGAAGGAGCAAGGACACAAAGTGCTCCTCTTTTCTCAAAGCAGACAGATGCTGGACCTGCTCGAGCGGTTCGTCACAGCTCACAACTACTCCTATCTGAGAATGGACGGCGCCACCAACATTGCTTACAGACAACCTATGGTTGAGAGATTCAACCAGGTGATTTTATTTTATTACTCAATTCTGTCAGAAATACAGGCTCTCCCAAAATTGATTACATTTCTTTTTGCTGCATTTCCGCACAAATTTTGACCAAATTGGTTGAGAATTTGAAACATAGGTGCCGAAAATAGGGGAGATTGATTTTGTTTGTTAAAATTTAGTGGAGCAGCCTTGATCCCATCAAGAAAAATTCATGAATATGAGAAATTTGTTAGTTTCAGTGCCTACAAAAACAGCGCTAAAATGGAAACTGTTTTGTTTACTGTCATTTTCGCAACTGTTCGCCAAATGACTTGAAATTTGTAGAAGCTCTTCATAACTGTTGGATATTTTGTGTATTAAAATTTAAACATTGAGAGTGACACAGTTAAGGAATTCCTGAACATTTGCTTCTTTGAATGAGCAGAACAGAAAAACAGAACATTAGCATAATCCATATTTTCTCAAGACCATGTCAATGCCTCAAATTTTAAACACAAAATATCCTACAGTTTTGAAGAGTTTTCTGCAAATTTCAAGTCATTTGACGAACATTTGCGGAAATGACAGCGAAAAGAAAAAATTTTAGCGCTATAGGCATGAAATTAACAAATTTCATATATTCGTGAATTTCTCAGGATTTGGTCCACCAAATTTTAACACAAAATCTCCCCTATTTGGAACCTGTTTCAAATTTCAGCCAACTTGTTCAAAATTTGCGGAAATCGCAGCAAAAAGAAATGTTATCATTTTTGAGACACCTTGTAGTTAGACTTAGTTCGACCGACCTGCTCACTGACGTCGGTTGTATAAATTTACTGTGCAACAGAACAGAGCAAACAGTGGCGACTAATTAGTGATTTTTCTTTTGCTGGTAATATTCTGAGAGAAGCTTGAGCAGTTTGCGCATTTTCTGATCGATGGGCGTGTTGAGCCGGCCGATTCTCGGGAAAGGCAGCCGCGTTCGCTTGACATTAGGTTCCAGCAGAAAAAGTTCGTTCTCACGTCTTGTCTCGCCCAGCAGGAATAGAGGCCAGAGTAGAATTAGGAATTGGAACATCTTTCTTGCTACAATGCAAAACCTGTACACTTCTACAGCTGCTACAGACACACCAGAAGTGCAGCCAAAAGCGCCACTAACGCAAACGTTGTCTCGGGACACTTTCAACTCTACTGCCTACAGGGTTCGTGCGACACCTAGGGAGTCATGAAAAGTTAGGTTACAGCTTAAGGAAAAATTGGATAGCAGTAGAAAGATATCGCTGCCAAATTGGTCCTATCAGAACTTTGTACACCACCCTTTTCAAAATCGGACTTTTTACTACTATTTAAACTGAAAATTACGCTCAGAATACTGTTTAAATGCGTTTTACAAAGCCATTTTTCAAAATTTTCTCACTAGTTGGTCAGGGAATTTAAAAATTTGGTCAGGGGAAGTTGATATGCAAAAGCCGCAGGAAAACTGTACTGCCTAATGCCTCCAGTCTTATATACGGTTCGGTGACGTCATAGGGCTAACGAGCTAATTGTCAGTATCTGCTGAGATTTGCCTTTGTAATTGGGTTTCCGTGCAAGTCTGGAGGCTATTGGGACTGGGATGCGCGTCATCCAGCTAATGGCTATTTGCTGCCAGCCAACTGTGAGTAAGACTGCTGCTAGAGAGAGTTCATCTCTAATTACCCACAGGCACACGTAGAGTAGTCTACAATCGACTATGTACACCTTACACGTAACAGGTGCAGCGGCACTAAAAGAAGAATAGGTTTGCTTTAGGACGGCTCTATTTTCGTCTTTCTGCTCACCACTCGTGTTGGCGGTTTCGGAGTGAATTTGACCGGCTCAGATCGGGTGTTGATTTTCGACCCGGATTGGAACCCGTCCACCGATATTCAAGTTAGATTGGCAATTGCTGACTAACCGTTTAAATTGGTCGGTTTGTTTAGGCTCGAGAGCGCGCCTGGCGAATCGGCCAGCAGCGACCAGTCACCATTTATCGGCTACTGACGTCGGGAACAATTGAGGAGAAGATTTATCACCGGTACTTCAGCGCTCTGAGCCGAGCCGATTAGACTGGATAGGTTTTAGACAAATATTCAAGCAGTTTCTCACCAATCGAGTACTGAAAGACCCGAAGCAAAGGAGATTCTTCAAGACCAACGACTTGTACGAGTTGTTCACGCTAACCGACGACAAGAATGTACGCCAGACGGGAACTGAAACCGCTGCGCTCTTTGCAGGCACTGGCTCTGAGGTCTGTCTGTCTGTATGTATCTTCATTACCGAGCCTATAGTGCTGTTTGAATGAGTCTTCTGTTTTAGGTGGTGCCAGCATCAGCAACAACCGTAGAGAAGTCAGATAATTTTTTTGATGACCGGCAAACAGCAGATGACAAAAATGGAGAAGCTAGTGGCGCGGTGGCTGCTAGTAATGATGTGGAAGATATGAATTATGTGCCTAGCGAGTTCCTAAGTCAGGAAAGAAGGCAACAACTCAGGTCTGTCTGTCTGTCTGTCTGTCTGTCTGTCTGTCTGTCTGTCTGTCTGTCTGTCTGTCTGTCTGTCTGTCTGTCTGTCTTAACAGTTACCTTTCATTTCAGAGACTTAGCAAAGCTGCTTAGCAGTCAGCTCGCAAAAGGCGTTACCGATCAGTCTGGCCCGAGTTCAATCCCAAAAACCGATCTCCCAAAAAGAAAGCGAAAGCGCATCAAGAAGAGGAAGCCGTTTCTATTCGAGGACTCCGTGACAGTGCCTTATTTGGAGCGACAAACCACCTTCCAACCCTCCCCTGACGATGAAGACAACAGGGAAGCGTCCAGTCACAAACAGGACGACTACGTTCTTGATAAGCTGTTCAAAAAATCAGGCATCAATACGCTACTTGTGATACTTGCATAAGAGATATTCCGTTTTAGGAGTGCACAGCGCGCTGAGGCACGACACGATAGTCAGTTCTTCCGAGCCCGACTACTCACTAGTCGAGGGTGAAGCAGAGAAAGTAGCCAAAAATGCTGTCAAGGCTTTGAGAGAGTCGCGGCACAGTCTGCACTTGGACAGACTGGCGCAAGGTCAGACCAGGTAAAGCTATTTCTTCACACATTCACCAGAACTAAATGTGCCTTATAGATTAGCCAAACCTCGCTTCGGTCCCCGAGCCAAACCGGTTTCCACAGCTGCAGTAAAACCATCGGTGGACGCCTCTTCATCGGAAGCTCTGTTCTCCGGCGATCTAATTTCGCTTCAGAAGAGCAGCTCAGCCCCTGTGGTCAGCTCTCAGAAAAGCGGCAGCTCTTCGTCGCAGGACCTTTTGGCGGCAATTCAAACTCGCAAGCAGAGAGATCTGGCCGCCGACGATGACAGCAGTGACGACGACTCTTCTAACAGATTTGGTCTCGAACCGCCGCAACAGCTGACCGAGGCCAACAGGTACGACCTACTGATTGCTACGGTAGGATAAATTTGCTTATTATTATCGTCAGGTACGATCACTTGGCCTACGATTTGCGCGCCTTCATTGCACTGAAAGACGGACGAGTGAAGACGTCGGAAGTGCTGGAAAAGTTCCAGAATGCCATTCCTCGAAGAGATTCGGCCGTGTTCCGGTCGCTGCTGAGAAAAATGTGCAATTTTCAACGAGACTCAGACACCTGTCTTGGCGTCTGGGTACTGAAAGATGACTATGCCTAGATGACTATTTTATTTTATTTAGGGTTGTGATTTACTTTCCGGTTCTTTTGTTTGCTGTTCAAATCAAGTCCTATGCAATGTGTACGTATAAAATGACCGTTGGCATTCTTGCGTAGTAACGCGAACGACGTATTTGCAGTTAGAAACTCTGTGTTTTGTTGCTTCGTTAATATGGATTTTTGTGCTCTGTTTTTTAATCACTTACCTTCATTTTATTCGTAGGAATGCATAAAACTTTAACTTTGTAGTTTCCGATTTAGGTTTAAGTTATTCGCCTCACCGAATACACGATTGGACTGGGTCGGCAGGCGTGTACTGTATAGTGCTGTTTATAGTACCCGGGTACTATATATGGCACTTCGGTTTTTGCTAATATAAAATTGAATCCATTTGTAGTTCCCGGGTACTTTATATGGCACTCTACAAAATATGGCCTATAAGAAATTGCCAATAGTATGTGAAGTTCTTTGCTCAAATTACGGTTTAGTTGTAAAAAATAGGTTCTTCACTTACATCAGAACTCCTGTGATTGCATTATTTGCTTCTTTTCTTCATACAAACAAGGTTTACCACCAAAAAAGCTGTATTATTGGCACGATTTGTATTGATAACTCCTCACTTCAGAATAAAAATCTATCTCCATTTATAGTACCACGGGTACAATAAATGGCGCTAAGTGCCGTTTATAGTACCCCGGGTACTATAAACGGCACTATACGGTAATAGCCCTAACCGCCTGAACTCTAATCAACAAATTGTAAAAAACCTGCTAGGTCCTGTTTAACAAGCTTTGTAAAATTATTCCAATCCTTGGCAATTATAGCCTCATTATGAAGCGAATTCCAAGGTTAAACTACTCTTAGAGCAGAGAAGTTTAACGACAGTTACGCTTAGTGAAGGAATAAAAAACTTAATACTACTACCACGAGTAACAGTACTACGTTTAGGCTTGTCTTGATTTGATCTGGTGAATCCTCTATCGACTTTGCTTGAGAGACCTGCCTGCATCTCTACTTTGCTTCTAGTCGAGTCTAAACGCTTCTCTGCTTTTGTTCATTTTAATAGTGAAGAGCCATATTTAGCTATAATCAGGTAAGTGTGCGTTTAACAAACAGAGTCGGTGCAGGTGTCAGATTTCTCACTTTCCTCGTCAGTCGGAGCACTACCTCATAAATACAAGGAACGATGTTGTATGCGTTCTGTTCTGCAGTCGTTTTGTGTGCGCGGATGTCGGTCACTGATGACAGAGTGACAGACGAGTCGCGACTGCTGAAGAAGCTGATGAGCAGCTACGACACAGCCGCTAGGCCGGTTCTGCTTGCTAACGAAACTGTCAAGGTCAACATTCACTTCACCTTGCGAAACATAATGGAGTTCGACTTGAAAAATGAAGTGCTTAGTGTTAGTGTGTGGATGTTCACGTTTTGGAAGGACCAGAGTTTGATCTGGGACCCCGCTCAGTACAGTGGAATGACTGTGAGTTCCTTTCCATTGCACAGTAATTTTACTGTACAGTATTTACATGATTTTCGCGATTCTGCATGTTAGATACGCACGGTCCTATACACAATTTCCCAGGTAAATCGTCTGAAATTGGCAGCTGCACTTGATATGTTCCTTTCGCCTTTCGTAACTGTTTGGAAATGTACAGTACGCATTATAACAGACATGGCTAGCATTTCGGCTGATTGGGTGGTAAATATAAAACCACCTGATCCACTCAGCTTCAATTTTGCCGTTTGATCAGAAAGCTCGGTATCAAAGAGAAGGGCGATCTAAAGAAAGTTGAGAAAAGGAAAAGCATGTCTCTACTGTACTGTAGCGAAGATTTCTAGTCAATCAACATACCGCACAGCAAAGTCTGGGTGCCGGACATAGTGCTGAGTAACGGAGTCTACGACAGACCGGGGAAGGACTTGCGGACTAAAGTTGTGGTGCAGAACGACGGCAGTATGCTCTGGATACCTCCTCTCTACTTACGGGCACTCTGCAACCCTGACGTCAGGTAGCCGGATTTGTTGGAACAGCCCCTCAGCTTCTTTTTACTTCCAGTTTCTATCCGTTTGACAAGCAAACGTGCCAGCTGACTTTTCTGCCATGGAGCCACTCGACCAAGACCATCAATTTGACCCTCAAGTACAAAGAGATAGACACCAATCAATACATACCTACTATGTTCGACCTCATCAACGCTAAACAATGGCAGGACAACTATCACTTTCGCTCGGCTACTTACAGTCGAGTTACCGTAACACTGAACATGAGGTACGGTAATTTTGAAGGGTTGTGTAGAAATAAACTTAGTGAAATGGTTTTAATTCAGACGGCGTTGGTTGTACCAGAGCTACACGATCATGTGGCCACTGATTATAATATCACTGCTCAATCTGCTTATATTTCGCGTGACTCCTGATACAGGAGAACGAATAACGCTGGGAGTGACCGTTCTGCTGGCATTTCTGGTCCTCCTACCGATGGTGACCGAGAAAATGCCGGAGTCCTCCGAGTCTATACCCCTGATAGCTTTTTATATGTGCTTTGTGATGGGCTCAGCTACCATCTCCATAGCATTGTCTGTAATGGTACTCAGACTCCACAACATGCCACCTGAGTTGTTGGTAGGCGCATAACTGTTT
Source organism: Sabatieria punctata (assembly GCA_030248155.1). NCBI lineage: Eukaryota > Metazoa > Nematoda > Chromadorea > Araeolaimida > Comesomatidae > Sabatieria > Sabatieria punctata. The sequence continues at coordinate 79,975 of JASANB010002803.1, read as the reverse complement.
GTTCACTTCAATCGGAACTTCGTTTTAAGAGCTAAATTTCAAATGTTCTAATGTTGTCTAAAATGCTCAGACTGAAACAACCGAGCCTTCTACTAAAAATTTTACCCATCCGTTCTCAAAATTCTGGGTAGACAAAGTGGTGTGTGTGTTGCAGGTTCCGAAATGGTTGCACTGGTTGGTGATTGACAAGCTGAACTGTGTGTTGCGAGTGAGGGTGCCACAGATGCCAAAGGCAGGACGTGGCACTATGAAAATGAAGAGAAGCTTAGCACAATCGGTCGAGCAGTGTGTCGAGTATCCAACAATCGGGCGCTCGACCATTCGTAAAAGTGCCGGCTTCAAACGCCGACAGTCTGGACCTGGAGGTACTGCGCGTCTGGTTTCTCGCTGCTACCTGCGATAAGGTTATGTCAGGTAGACCGTTCCCACGCTAAAAATCGTCCAAAATCGTTAATTTCCGCGCAAATATAGCTGTTTTACAGTGAATTTAGCTTCAAATCGCAGAAAATAACAAATAGTTGAAGAAAAATCGGAGGAGTAGAAAAATAGTGGGGAAGGGGCCGACCCCTCTTACCTGTAGATTGGATGTGTATGTACGTAGAGTAAGACTGTTTAGCTGTGTTGCTAGATGAGTTGAATGGCGAGTGTGGTCAGGTGAACGGTCTGGTGAGAAGTCAAGAAGTGAATAGGGAGTTGGCCACTCTTAGAGACATATTGAACGTGGTCCGCGGTATTCTGTACAAGCAGCAGTTGGCCGATGTGGCCACTACTGTCACCCGTCAATGGCGAGCTGTGGCCATGATACTCGACTGTCTCTTCTTCTACGTCTTTCTGGTCACCACAGTGCTAGTGTCTGTAGCTGTGTTCTTTGTCATCCCCAACACCAATTATTGATGTATACCAGAGTTTTCCACCTATAGGACCGGGTCTTATAACCGGAAAATGCCTAAATTTGGGGTCAGATTCTTGCACCAGTTATAAGACCCTGGTCTTGTAGGTGGAAAATCTATATTTTACAATTAAAACTCGATGTTATGCATGAAAAGCATGAAATACACCGGTTTTGATCTTTGCAACAACTGATTGTACGTTTAAGTCTGAATAGCTCAGTTTTAAACAAGTTTTGAAAACTTAGGAAACTTAGAAGCTCCAAAATGCTTACAGCATAAACCTATCAAATCAAGAATTTTACCAAGATTACGCAGGTTTTAGAACGATTCTTGAACGACCTGAGTTAAAAACTCCATATTCATTAGTTATCTTTTAAAGAATATACACGAAAACACCATTCTGAGCTTAGACCCGGGTCTTATAACTGGAAAATGCATCCTGACAGACAGACCCTGCTTTCTGACTACCTGCTATAAGACACAGTTCCTATAATCGGAAAAGAAACCCAGTAATATAAAACCCGGGTCTTATAACTGGAAAATGGCCCCTGACAGACCCTGCTTTCTGACTACCTGCTATAAGACACGGCTCCTATAATAGGAAAAAAACCAGTTGTAAAACCCGGGTCTTATAACCGGAGGGGTCTTTTAGGTGGAAAACTCCGGTACGTGTGCAAGGTGCACCGCGGTGATTCTTACACGCTTGACTGTTAGTGGCGCGTGACCATATGAACGGAATTCAATCAATTTTCACACAAATTTCTCAGAAACCTGCTAATTTTCAGCTTTCTCCATTGCTTAAAAGGTCAGTGTCACTTAGCTAACGATATTCTCTGCGTTTCAAACGAACAACAAACAAAAAAATCTAAACTGGATTTGCAAGGCCGGAGAACTGAGCAAAGTGTTGAAGTTAGAGGGAATAGAAAAGTGGTTCAAAACGAGTGCTTTTGAGTTGTGCAAGAAATAAGCAGTGGCCAAAGGAGTGGGTACCTGATTTTGGGTACTGTATTTTTGTACTGAAACAGGTACAGGTATCAGGTACAAACAGAAGGCAACAAATGGTAGTACATTGTATACGACCGATTTGTTCATTAAAAAAGCGTGTAGGAAGGCTAATTTTTCAAATTTTCTCGCCTTGCTTGGGCCGTTGCCCAACCAGGCCACTTCAGAGTACAATCCTCCTCATTTCTGCTAATACTATACTCAGAACGCTTTCAAAAGCGTTTTTCAAGTAATTTTTGCCAAATTTTTCTCGCCCTGTTGGGCCATGGCCCAACGCCCAACCAGAGATCTAAAAATTTTATACGTACTTCCTTTTGCAAAATCTTGAGTAAGCCAAATAATGGACAAATAGGGACACACTCTATGGGTAAATTATGAGAAGCCTTACTCTAAGTTGGAAAGATGAACCACCAGAGATGGATGCGCAAAGCAATTCCACACCCCTGTGATATTTTGAGAGTGGGTTTTTAGCATTTTGAGCAGTTTCATCACAAAAAAATCCTAAAATCACAGGAACTAATCTGATTTTAGCTGACTTTTGAGACTAAATTGGTAGTCTAGGAGATTTTTCGGCTAAAATCTGGATTTCAAACTTTTTATGGGCCTGATACCTAATACCTGTATTTTTGTGAATACCTACCTATACCTGATACCTGATTGGGTATTTTTGAAATACCTGTACCTGATACCTGATGTTAGGTACTTTTCCAATACCTGCCCACAATAGCTTCGCGCTATTATCGACGACGGCTGTTTCAAGCGCTGAACGAAGACCGGTCATTTAGAGCAATTTGTCAGAGGTTTTGGAATGGAAATACCACGGCGATCAGTTTCCAGATCGAATCCTGTTGTCTGATGAGGCTCAGTTCACTGTGACAGGGTGGGCCACTAGAAAATCACTGATTTCACGTTTTGTTGAATAAACGCTATGTCTTTCAATGGATATTGCCCAAAATTTGCAGATTTCTAGTTCCCCTTCGCACATAATTTATGTGAAATTTGGTTGAATTCCGCTCGCATAGTTGCGCGCAGTTACCAATCAAACGTGTAACAGTCATCGTGGTACACCCTGTGTCTCAGCGAGAAACGGAATTTTGGCAGATACGTAACGTAGATTCTCAACTAAATCCCGTTTTCCCATGATACGTGCGTAGTACGTGTCACTTATGTTATCTCTGCCTGTGCGAGCATTGTTTCCTTACACTGCTTGTCGGTTCGTCAGTTAAACCTTCAGAGAATCACTAATAATAGCATAATGGGGCGTTTCTTGCTCTATTACACTGGTTTTCAATGTTCTGATCTGCCCACCATGTTGGCGAATTGGCGGTTAGATTGTGCGAGCATCCGCCTGAATATTTTTCTGCACAATTGTCAGTGTCGCATTTGCATTTGGATTCGATGCTCGATTCCTCCATCTTCGCTCTGAGACATGAAGACGTTAAACTGGCCACCATTGATCTGCATGTGAAGAGAGCTGACGCAAGAAAAACTGGACCAACAGACTATTATAGCCGATGACACTACAACTCGGGTCTGAGACAAGTCATCTACGTGCTTTTCTAACTTGAGTTGTTGAAATCGTGCAAACAGGCGAGTTACGTGCGGCTAGGCCTTTTCAACCACTAAATGATCGTACATTATAGCTATTGTTTTCTTTCCCAGACTCTATTAGCGAGCTGCTTTTAAGCCTCCAACTATCGTTAGTTCCGTTAAGTCATGAATAATTCAGGCGAGCTGAGCAGTCAAACAAAATGGGAACTGTTCCGTCATTCCATCTACGTTCTACAAGGAGCAGCTTTGGTCTTCTTCAATGGTCTCATAGTAGTCACCATCTTGAGATTCGAGGCGTTGCGTGACCTGAAAGAGTACACAATCATTGCCGGTCTGGCCTTCGGCGATGCCCTAGCCGGTCTTGGGACCATGGCGGCAGGGTTGTACCGTATCCCAGTCTGGCTGCTACACTTAGACACCCAGCCTGTAAGTGTGCTGTATTGCCTGGGCATGCCCATGAATGCTCTTTGGTCTTGGTTCGATCCGGCACAGCATGTGATGTTAGTTGTGGTCTCACTGGACCGGCTGTTTGCTGTCGTCGCCCCTATCAAGTACCTCAAACTGACCCGCAAGTATGCTCTGGGCATGGTAGCGACCGTCTACACTAGCACCTTCTTTGCCGCTGTCTTCACTTTCCTCATAAACTGGTCTAGTGAGTCAGCAGTACAGAGGATCTGTTGGAGCAGCATGGCCTGGGGCAAGCAGGGCAGTTTACTGCAAACCAGCATTAACCTAATCAGTTCACTGAGTAGCATTGCCATCTATGCTCTGGTGCCTGTTATGTACGCCAAACACCTGCGTAAAGTGGCAGCAATCACGAGCAAAACTAGAGCCGAGAAGAAGCAGCTGAACTTCCAGAAACAACTCACACACACAGTGTCCACTAGTTGCGTGTTCACCTTTCTGTTCGTGGGTCTGCCCTGGCTAGTGCACGTCTGCATTTTGCCGTTTGTCGACGCCAAAGACTACGAGCATGTGGCTGTGTGGATGTTGATTGTGGCCAACGTGAACCCGCTGATCAACCCGTTCATCTACGTGAAGAAACAGAAACTGATCAGAATGGGAGTGACGGCCTTGTTCGAGAACAAAACCATGCCTGTGAACGTGGAAGCCTGGAATACTTCGGTTGCAGTCGTTGCTCAGGCACAGAGTCGCCAGTGAGGTTAGCCCCTCCAACTGTGCTGTAGTAGCTGATGTGTTAAGCATATTCACATAACAAGCAATCTGACAAATTGTTGACTTTCTCTTCTCCAACGATCCCTTGTTGCTATAGTCAGTTTGATGATTCGAAACCCCTTTTGTTTTCGGCCTTGTAATGTATGTGCTCTGCTGGTTGCTTTAGGTCCGTACTGTACACAGGTATATGATCAACAAATCAGAGCATGGGATGCTTCTATTTTCCCTTTTTGTCGTTAGAACCAACTTCTAGATTATGTGTGTAGACGTAAGAAGCTATACAAACAAACAAACACAAAGAAGGTACACATGCAACAATAATGCACTCAAAAGGTTCAGCAGCTCTCTACTTCTGTTCAAAGTTAGATCAAGCCCCAAGATCGAAGTTAGCTCCAAGATCGATGTTGAGCTCGCGGCATATCTCAGATTGTTGTCTGTAGATGTCGTCCAACTGTTGCACGACATCATCGTTTGAATCCATCTTTTGCAGCAACTGCTTGTACTGCTCGTTCAGTTTGCTCAGATTCAGCCACACTGTCTCCACACTGCGCACTGCCGCAACCAACGCTGCTGCTGAGCCCGCAGTCACTCCTACAAAAACAAAGTAACAGAAGTCTTTGCCTGTACATGTTTGGGGTTTGTTGTGCCAACGGGACCAACAACACAGAGAGGCGATTTTGCTAGAGTCCCAATTAGTCCACCCCACAGACATATGACATGTATCGCTATAACGAAAGATCCATAGAGAGTGCTTACCAGGTACCAGGCCAAAAACGCGTCCCACGAGAGCACCTAAACAGTAGTGATGTAAAAAAATAAATTAATTGTAATTGAAATTGGCATAGTTGTCATTGGACTTACTATTTCTCGCAGTTCGAACGGTTTGTGTACTGAAACAACAATGAACAGACATACCACCAACGACTCCAGAAATGCCACCGTACAGAAACCCGGTCACACCTTTCACAATATTTTTTTCTCTATTTTTCTCCACCCAGTTCTCGAGAGCGTCGCTAAAAGATACCAACTGAACAACGCAGACTTTGCCAACGTCAATCACTAGAGAGAAATTAATCACTATAGGATACACAACAGAATTTTTAAAATACCTACTTAACATGCATTTTGCGAGAAAGTCAACTTATGGTGTTCAAGCAACTCTTTTTACGGATCTGACTGGTATCCAATTATGTAAAAATAGATGTCAATACTGAAACGGCCACTACTCACTCGTTTCTCTCGATACAGAATTGAATTGGTTTGCATACGGTTGGATAGCCCTGACACTTCCCTATTGGGCACTGCGTGTGGCACTGCATACCACGCACAACCGGTTAAAATTTGGTTGGATTCCTTTTGGTTCGACAGAAATTCACATCCAAACAAATCCTCGAGCGGCTGTATTCCTAAAGCGGCACTACTCATTAGCATAAGCAAGAACCATGCTACAAAACAGTTTTTCTTATGTAGTTTTTTCTGCTGATTCCGAAAATAACCGTATGTTTGATCTATATTGCGCAGTTCTTCTGACGATATGGGCATTTCGAGAATTTGCGAACAAAACAGTTACACTTGATTGAATTGATAATGATTGGTCTAGCTCAATTGATCAACGTATACCTGTTGATGTCATCTATCTTGATATCACAAAAGCGTTTGATACTGTAAGCCATCAGAAATTGCTCCAGAAGCTAAAAGCTTACGGTATCTCTGGGGAGCTTTTAAATTGGTTAAAGGCTTTTTTGAGTAACCAAAGGGTGTGCATTAATGGTTATCATTCGAATTGGGCAACAGTTCAGTCGGGTGTCCCTCAGGGTTCTGTTTTAGGTCCCCTTCTCTTTTTGCTTTACATCAATGCCCTACCCAAGGTGCTGAAGTTTAGCACTATAAAATTGTTTGCAGATGACTCTAAAATCTACTTTCGTGTCCCTACTCTAGATGATAACATTACTTTTGCAAGACCTAAATTCCGTTTTTCAGTGGGCAAAAACAATGCAGTTAAAACCAGCTTTACATAAATCGTCAGTTCTGCACCTGTATCCCCGGTTAAATCGTATGTACGAATATACAGTAGATGGTATTTCTATACCATCTTCAGACTGTGTGCGAGATTTAGGAGTCTATGTTACTCCTGATCTGAAATTTTCTGCTCATTGTAACTTTATTGCTAAGAAAGCCCGAGTAGTCTCAAACCTAATTTTGTCAACATTTGAGCTAAAAGATCCTGATCTTCTGGTCAAAATGTTTAAAACCTATGTTCGCCCTAAGTTGGAATACGGTACTCAAGTTTGGTCTCCGTATTTAGTCAAAGATGTGCAGAAGATTGAATCTGTCCAGAGGTTTTTCACCTCGCGGATTCCTGGATTAAGTGCACTTCCATATGAAGTCCGTCTAGTTGCTACGGGCCTTCAATACCTGGATGTACGCAGAATACAAGCCGATCTTGTATTTGTTTTTAAACTGTTACACGCCTGATCGAGCCATATCAGCAATTTTTCTCGCTCTCTCCATCTACTACCACTCGCAGCCATTCATTACAACTTTCAGTACCTACTGCTCGGTCAAATGTCAGACATAATTCTTTTGTTGGCAGGGTTGTTCCGATTTGGAACAGCCTGCCAGATGAAATCGTGCACTCTCAGTCTTTAAAAGCTTTTCAACAGGCAGTCAGTCGCATCGACCTTTCACGTTTTACTAACAGATAGGGTTGAGTTCTAAAATAGCCATTTAGGCTTAATTCAATCCTTCTTCCTTGCACTGCTAATTTGTTTCTCATTTTTGTACTGTGTACACACTGTGTTTTTGTGCATACGTGTACTTTGTATAGCGTGCCTGGGAAGTAAAATTTCAATTCAATTCAAAAACTTGATTCATAATATGAATGACTATATTCTTGCGCTTAAATGACCGGATCACGAGCAATAGACCTCTAAATTTACGTGGTGATCGTTTCAATAAATGTTCAAAAATGGCCCAAAACGTGGCTACCCACCCAACCTTGAGCGGGTGTAGCTCCGGTTCTAGGGGGTCACTGATGTTAGAACATGCACCGTTGGTGTTCGTTTGACCTCTATTTTAACATAATTGGATACCAGTTAGATCGGAAAAAAGTTGCTTCAACATCCTATGTTCACCTTCTCACAAAATGCATGTTAAATCTATATGAAATATGAATTAACCCTAACACCGGAGTTAATAGATACTACAATGTACCTTAGTTGGTTACACCGGTCTTAGCTTAGTGTAAAAAATACGTTTTCAGAATTTTTAAGATACCCAAAAATTCGAAACGAATTTCGGCATTTTTAGCTATGTATAGTATAACAACCGTTCTTAAGTAAAGCGCTACCAATATTGCTTGTGATGTCGTTCCCAGCTTTTGAGATGGCGAGCGACCTTATCTTCATAAATTCGAATTTGTCGCTTCAACTTCTGTATTTCCGCTTGCGACATGTCTGATCTGTCATACAGCGACAGAAGCAAGTCCATCCAGTTATTCAGCTCTGTTCTGGCTAGCTCAAGGTCCCGTCGCGCGTTTGCTAGTATTTCATCTAAACTCTAACCAAGAATATATTCTTGCTCTAACGTTTGTACAATGTACAGTAAACAGATGAGAATCAGTATGGTGGTGCGCTATATAGCTGTGGCCACGGCCACACGGTCAGAAGCCAAAAACATTTTCTACTGCATGGCTAGGCTGGTGTCGCACGCCTTCGAAAAATCAACTCCGACCCAATCCGACCTCGCATAGGCCGTATTGGGCTAAAATCTAATAATAATCGTGCCAAAAATATTTCCATTCAGTTGAAAATAACGGATTTGACATTCGGAAAATCCAAAAAAGGTTGGCTAAAATTCTTGTTTGGCCAACACTACGTATATGGTTTCACTAAGTATATTTTATACGGTTCGACTGGTTAGCAGAACACGTTAAAAAATGCTAACTTAACTACGATGAACAAAAATTGAGATAATTCTCGAACTGTTAGTTTTGAAAGCAAAAATATGGCTTATTATGTTTGAAAGAATGAGAATCTAGGCAAACGCACCGAAATGTTGCTTGTCAAACGGAGTGGCAAAGTCATCAATTAGAGGGTTTGTCTTGCTGCAAATATAGTACGTCAACATGCAGTTGCCAACGGTAGCAAGGGACAGGGCGATATTTTTAGCGGCGTTCGGATTGGTCTTGGCAAACTCTTTCAATTTCTCCATCAGCTTGTTGTCTTGTATCACGTGGTAAAGCTTTCTGAGTATCTCAAATGTTGCTAAAACGACAAAAGATTTCGTTTTACACGTGTCAGATGTCGTGGATTTGTCTGTTAAGGTTACAGTCCTGCTCTCAAACAGCTCGACCAACTGGAATATTTGGCCAACTCCCGGCCGCATGGTCACCAACAGCGCCAACTTGGCCACGCTAACAAACAATAGAGTATGGTAGCGGCGACCAACAGGACCAAGTGTTGGTGCGCGCCCACTCATTAACACTACGTACGTACACTCTCAGCAAACTGCGCCACCAAGCGCATGAAAAGGATGCCTCGCTGTTGGTCCAATTTTGGTCAAATCTTGGCAGTTGATCGAAGTGTTTGAGAGCGGGACTATACGTACATCGGTACATATGTAGATTTTGAATAGCAGACGTGATTTTAGTTTCAAGTTTCGAGCTAAGGCTGCGATAGCGATTAGCCATCCCTGACCGTTACCGGCTTCAACTTGCTATTTGCCCATGAAGCACGTAAGTGCCTTAACCAATTTTCGAAATCACCGTTTCACTTTTGGAAGTGGCCGTGTTTATGTTCTCCAAGTATATTTAGCAGCGGTCCTAGCCTAGTATCAAGCGAACACCTAACGGCGACAATTTATGGGTGAACGACCATGCAGTTTAGCATTCGCCGTAAGGGAACTGGATTTCGTCAGGATTACTTTTGTCAGAATCCATTATTGGTTTTGTCTTCTGTTGGGCCCACTTTCAAACAGCTCTTCACTGTATAGGATATAACGCAAGTCGGCAGTCAGTCAGAAGCTAGATTTATACAGTACTATTGACTTATTTCAACAGCCTGTACACCGACAGGTTCCCAGCAAAACTGATCTTTAAGCTAACCGAACGAAAGATAAGCTTGTCTGAACCATGCATGCACTTTTGCCGGTCGTGCAAAAACCTGCCCACGCAGAATAGATAAGGGACAGGCATTCCATTTGTTCGACGGTGTTTCGCCGAACCAGGCTTAATGCCTAGCGACGTGCGCGTTATCTGCCAGAGTGAGCCGTCTGTTTCCTACTTCTCGGCTTGAGTAAACAACTGTCTTAGACAACTTTATCGGCCTTTGCTAGTACCATCGTGGTCGAAATAATGAATCAGTACGAGTAGTACTGCCGTGCCGGAGTTTTCCGCTTATATCCCACTCCATTTATTATCCGGCTGCTGGGACCACTTTTTCCTTTTAAATGGGTTACTAATTGACGACAACACTTCTAAAATTTGTAACAATTTTTCTTCAAGGTATGTATTTTATGTTTTGGCAAAGTTCATGACAAAACCGAGCTAAAATTCTTCAAATATCGGCCATTGATGGCATTGATGGATTGATGGTTTTTATGGCAAAATTGATCAAGATTTCACTGGAATTCACCAAAAAACTAGTAAAATAGAAATTTTACTATTAACGCCGCTTGGTAATTTAACTTTATTTTTGCTTTACTATTGGCTCTTAATTTTACTTTTTACTATTATTTTACTACTAGTAAAATACCACTAGTATTACTAATTTTTGTTTTACTATACTATAATAAAATAACAGTAAATGTTGCGTTCTGTTCTTTTAGGCACTATTTCATGAGCATTCGCCAGCATGGAATTTCAGAAAAACCAGAGCGATCAGGTGGTTCGTCCTCCTAAACTACCAGGTACAGGTACAGTCAATCAGAGATGGGGTAGCATTTCGCAGAGGGGGTGGGGGGAAAGTTTGAAATCCTGGGGGTCTGAGAGGGTAGCGACGGCTAAGGGTGGGTAAACCAAAAATTCTGTTTTTTTTCTAAAGTTAAGGTTTTTCGCTTGTCTTTTTGTTAAAGTAGGTTGAAATCAGCTATTCAGAGCTCATTTACTCCTTACTTTTATCACAATTTTGTATATGTAACATACAGGTGCCAAACAATGACAACCCTTACGGGCAGACCGTGCACCAATTGGTGCACCCGACAATTTTTCATCACGCATTTGCCGATCAGCTTCGCAAACGACCATCACGCATTTTTTGTGTCCGCCCGGCTGGCGCGCCATGCTACAGCATAGACCATCATCACGCAAAATGCGTGATGGAAAAAATCTCATCACGCATTTTCCCAGCCAAAAATTCGAATTGGCTCATCGGACATTTGGCGGCCCTGCGCGAGAGGGATAATCCCCAGAGCAAACTACGCATGACAGAAAAAATGAAAGTACCGATAAGTTGGACATTTATTATGGGTTCATATTCCAACGATTGGCTTTACGAACAGCTTTTAAGCTCTGAAAAGACGAAAAGTCACTTTTGTCTTGCTATTTTGCTCATCTCTCGTTCGTGTCTCCAATAGAGGCAACACTCAATGTTGAGCTTGTGAATATATATAAACCGGGAATACAATGTCCTACGCTAGTTAACTGGGGTTATCATTGTATACAAAGCTCTTCCAAAAATTCCTGAGGGAGTAGCGGTGTAAAAATCGTTATAGGGTAGGAAAGAGCCTGAGGGAGGTCAAGCTACTCAGCCCCCACCTTTTGCCCATGTCTGCCTTAGTAGGTACTGTAGTTGAGGTGTGACGCTTGTTGTAGATCTAATCAGTGCAACTGGTGATTTCCACTCAGTCGTGTGTGTGACGGTGACCACCCTGGCAAGCTGGGCACTGAGCCACTTGGCTTGTAGATGGCTGAATACGAGCGCTGACAGAGCAAATTTGACTGATTTTGACAGACAGCACTTTAGTAAGTCTTAACTAACCTATACATCTACAGTATATCTACAATGTATCTACTGGCTAAACTACACAGTCTGGCACTTAACGTCGTTTATGGTGCCGACAACCGACACCAATATGGTTTCCTCGATTTTCAAGTTTTGGTTTACAAATCCAGTTTTGTCTCAACCTTCGTAACAAACGTTCACAATAAATGCATGTTTTGCTTGCAAAGTTTTACAAAATCAATATGGAACAATCATTTAATTAACAAGAGAAGGCAAAAAATCGAGTGTACGTTATTTTTGGTCAGTACCGTATACGCATACATTGTACGTTTATGTGCAGAGGAGCTGCTGGAAAAGTCACACAACAGCGTTGAACGTGCGGACGCAGAGGAGAAAAAATTAGAAAATCTGGACCAAAAGTTGACTTTGAACCAAGTCGAGAAACGCATGCTTAAAATCGCAGAGACAGATTTGGCCCGGTGTCGTCAAAGTTCAGAGTCGGCTGAGAAGAAATATTAGTTAGAGACATTGGATTTTATAGAATGACCAGCAAACGATACGCACCTTATTTCAGCGGAGCTGTTCAGAACTGGTACACCGAAAGGAGAAAAACGATTTGGATTGCAGCCACGCTCGATGCCCTGCTCAGTTTTCTCATTGCAGGCGCCACCGGTAAGAAAGGTTTGGTTTGTTAGAAAGTTCAACGTCCAATTTTGGGGCACAAAAATTCCTAACAAAATAGCTCGAGTGCCTGCTGGTTAGTTTAGTACAGCCAAGAATGCATAAAAGAGTAGCAAGAATGTGCCGCTCAGCGGCCGGCCGAGTGTCGATGCGCTGTACCAAAATTTCAGGACAGGTTGCGAATTTCGCGACACCTCCAGTAATTTCAGGGCAGGTTGCGAATTTCGCGACCCCTCCAGTAATTGCGCATGCGCTTTATTGCAGCGCAACCTGATTTCTGAGCAAGAATGACGCCAACAAAATGTTTAGTGATTTTCTACAACGGCAATTCATTGCATAGTTGGTGTAAGATCTTCATTCATCACAATAACTAAAATAAGTGTCCAAATGCAAGGCGAGATTGCAAGATATCTGTGAAATGCATCAGGCTTTTTGCATTTGTGAATTTTTCCATTTTGAACGTAGCACATGAGCTTGGCCATGTACACATGCCACCTGCTTGCATATTACAGCTTTTTTACCTTTCTTTCCCTTTATCATGTTGCCGTAGACTTGAGAAATCAACGGCGGCAGCTATATTCTCCCAAAGACAGATTGAATAACCCGCTAAAAAATCAGGTTGCGCTGCAATAAAGCGCATGCGCAATTACTGGAGGGGTCGCGAAATTCGCAACCTGTCCTGAAATTTTGGTACAGCGCATCGACACTCGGCCGGCCGCTGAGTGGCACATTCTTGCTACTCTTTTATGCATTCTTGGTATTGCATATCAAAAAGTCCGTAAAAACTAACTGAAACATACGTACAAGCAAAACATTTGCAGTCACAACAAACTTTAACAGACAAAATTCATAAAACTGTACAAAATGCCGTACTGCAAAAACTAAACAATGCTATGCACCCACCGTTCTTTATCATTCTTTCCCCACCAATCGCCTTTTCTCCTGTTATGTGTGTCCCAACAATGTTGAAACTTTTTATCTTCAATTCAACGTTAGAACCAGCTATTTTGACCGGCTCTCTTTTCAGGTCTGGCTACCTCCAGTCTGTGCGACTTTAATCCATGTAAGTTCTCCCCAAATGCACATGTACGAGCCGAACCGATTTGCCTTTTCAGGGGCGCCAGCACTCCCTACAGTAGTGTGCACCGTGGTCTACAATGGGTGGCGCAGCTTTAAGCAGTTGGAGAAAGTACGCAGCCACCTGGAGAATCAACACTGAAAGCAGACAATTGATTAAATCAGTTCTACGTACTTTTATTGGCAACCCACCCACTGAACTGAATTCTTGTACACATTTGATGATTGTCTTTTGATTTGGAGTTAGGTTGTATTTTACGCATAGCAAAGGAGACAAACTCGTCCATGACAAGGTGTATTAGTGGGCTGCGTGTTTTTTGTGCTTACTGTAATGGGAGAAACAGATGCACCTTATCTATCTCGCAAGCAATAAATTGAAACTGAATAATATTCTAATAAATCAACAACTGACTATGGCATGCGATGTATCGGGAAATAAACTGCACGATCCAGGTAAACATTCAGTTGACACGGCTGAAAGAAGATCGTGCTGCCAGTGGCGTACCCTAGATTTTGGAAAGGTGGATGTTAAATTTTGGAAGTTGTCTGGTTCGGCCGCTGCCCAACAAGGGCGAGAAAATTTCGCAAAATTAGCCTTAAAAACGTATTTAAAAAGCATTCTGAGCTTAAAATTAACAGAAATTACAAGTTTTAGTAGTTTGAAGTGACCTGGTTGGGCTTCTGCCCGGCCAGGGTGAGAATTTTTTTTTTAAATTTAGCCTTCGATAACGCATTTAAAAGGTATTCTGAGTATAAAAAGACAGTTTACAAATAATTAAATCATCTCCTATTTTAGTCTAATTTTTCCTCTCTACCTCCACCGCAAAACTGGAGTGTACATACTCTACACCCACTGGGTACACCACTGCGTGCTGTCCAGGATTTACTGATTCTACGGTCTCAATATACTGTAGGATTAGGTTTGAATATGTTCACAAGCTTTTGTAAGTTTTTTATGTTTATCTCGCACACATAGGTATTGTCTATAAATCATGCGGTTTTGACAGAAAATCGCCGGATTACTAATTTGTATTGAAGGGCGTTTTTAGGCCTTCATCTAGTGTTGCTTGGCGTGACATGTGCCAAAGAGCAAAGCCTAAACGACGACTACATCGTGTCGCTAGTTATCAGCAACAACAGAAACACCAACATTCTGGCCACTGTTGAGTCGTCAAAGTGTTTCGATATACCCGAGTCCGAACTTCACGACCAAGTGATCGAAGCGCACTGTAATCGTTTTTCCTCACAGCACCCACCACCATTGACTGACACTCGGGCTCAGCTGTTGGCCCGACCGAACTATTTTAGATAGAGTGAAGCAGTAGCGGTAGTCCCCAGGCGTGTTGGGTGAGTACCGGAGAGTGCTGCATAGGGTACCCTCCAGATAGCGTACCCGGGGTACACTAACTGGCACTTAGTGCCTTATTGTGTACCCGGGGTACACTATTTGGATACAGGTTTTATGTCACGGGTGCCAAAAATTTCCAACGTTACGGTACCTTTAACGCAGGTCTACGTATATTTTTGTTCATTTTGAATCGTTTTTACTGACGCAAACGTCACAAGAATAGAAAATTTGACCAACCACTCTCATAACATGGCAGAAACACTAATCTGAATTGGAAAATTGCACTTTTGCTCAGAAATCGTGAAAACAAGCAGTTTAACATGATTTGGCTAAGTGCCAGTTAGTGTACCGGGTACACTAACAGGGTCTGATTTTTGTTGCGGAAAATGCTAAGTGCTGGTTAGTGTACCCGAGTACCTAATGCAGCACTCTCCGGTAAGTACAAGACAACGGCGGAAGTGGAAGAAAAACTCGACCAAAATATGAGAATCCAGTAGATTATGTACTAAAATTGGTTAATTTTGTACTCGGAATACCTCTCTCTCTATATTTTGAGAGCTTTTTCAAAATTTTTGCTAAATCCTGGCCATGACATTCGGCTGTATAGACTGTGTTTGGCGTGGAGCCGGATATTTGAATGCTTGGGACTGATGACAGTCAAAAAAAGGCTAACAAACAGTAACCATCTGGTACGCACGCAGTAGACCGTAGCTACATAGATCAGCTATGTATGTGTACATGAATAGGTTGTAGCTGTGTAGTCCGAGCTATAGCTAGCTAACAGCTGTATGTACTTTTAGCCACTGAAACATTCTTTTACAAGAAACTAAAGACGGAGGAGTGCTACAAAGAGAGCGAGTTGCAGTTGGGCTTTTCACCAGAAGACTACGACGATGACATCTACTCCAAGTGCGCCTGCTGGACCTACTCAGGTGTCCAGCCATCCCTCAGCACCAACTCTTGCCCCGACCACAGACCCTTCTTCAACGTTCAGATGAAACGGCGGAAGACCGAGCTACAGACCTTAAAACGAGAGGAACGTAAGAAAAAAGACCCGATCTGTGGCAAATTCCGTTCGGATGGCAGAATGCAACCAGAGCGAATGGTGCGCGGAGTGCGAATACATAAAGTCCAGATAACCATATCGGACAAGAAGTTTTAGAGTAATTGCCAGTTGAGTGAAAACTGGTGTTGGGGTATTTGGATTGGATTGTTTTTGCCTCAATACTTCATACTGTTTTGGAGCTTTAAAATCTTTTAACTTCTATCTATCCATTTAAGTGAAACTATGCTATAATTTCTTACAGTGACGGTTAGCTTTTTACATCCTCTTCACTAAAATAAAAGAGCTGTTTCTTGCTATTTCTAATAATTCAGTAAAATACGAGTTTTACCCAGCTGAGCAAGTACTGGGTATTGGTTTTTTCTGGTGTTGTTCGCACTCTAACAAAATAGGCAATTAGAATTGGCCAGCTTTACAACTGTTCTATAACGTTTGCACACTTGACTGTACACAAGGAACAAAGACAAAACGTATCACTAGTAGACAACCGAATATGCAAAGAGAAAGCGGAGATTTAAAGGAAGTAGGGGGAGGCGTTTCGCACAGGGACCACTCGCTTGTGGTCGGGCACCGCTTGGAATATCTTGGCCACCCGCTCGTCGCACGTCTTCAGCTCCAGAACCGCTGCCACATTGCCGCACCGGTAGCAGTAATTGGGAGCTGAAGTTGAATTTGAATCAATGCACTACAGAGTGGCGGCCGTAGTAAGTCTACCTGACCAGACAGTGACGATCTGTTCGTCCCAGAGATACTTGTAACCCTCTTGTACCAGCTGATGCGCTCTCGCTATCAACGTCAAGCCGTTCATTTGCAGAAATCGCTCAGTCACTGATCGACCAAATAACCAGCCAGCGCCTCTGAGACATAAACAAGACGGGTTTTCGTACTTGTTCACCAAAACAGTTACCCTTCTTCCCGCCTACTTTCTAAGCAGATGTGTTCGCCTGAGACTCGGAGAAGCACTGAACAACCCGCACACTAAGACAAGAGCGCAAAATCGACAACGCAGGACGAACACAACTGCTCAATGCTTTCAAGTTTCAACTTAGTAATTTGTGTTGGTCGCTGTTGACTCTTAGACATAGACTAGGTCATACATGTAACAGGTCATCCGCCGAAGGGGGGGGGGTCTGGCGCCGGTCGGGGGGGGGGGGGGGCGGGTCTGAGCCCAAATTCTAGGAAGGGGGTTGGGCACTAAAAACTCTCAAAAAACGCAAAAATAGCACTTTTTTCGGCTAAAAATTGTCAAAAATCGCTAATTTGGGCTCAAATACAGCAAAAAAGTGCTGTTTTACAGGCGATTTTGACAATTTTTGTGTCTGAAATTACAATTAAATCGCAAAAATTTCTCAAAAAATTAGTTGTCAGAAAATCGTGTCGTTCCCATCAGGGGGTCTGGCCTATGTCGGGTGGTGGCAGAGCCCCTTGTTACATGTATGGACTAGGTGACACAGAAAGGAATAACTGATCTGTCTAGTGTTTAAAAATGGACACATTCCAATTTTTGTGTCCATTTTTTGAGACACCCGTGTGGTGAGTTACCTCGGACTGAGAGCCCAATTATCCACTTCCTCCGGATCGGACCAGACAAGATCGCAGAAAGCTCCTTTCTGAGGGATTTCCACGTCTCGTTGTATAGTCCTGAAGCCGGTAGATAGAAAGAAAGAGGAGGTAAATAGATAAGAGAGGAGTACATCATGGCATCGAGACTCTTGAGCTCGGGAGAGAGGCCGCCGTGTACGCATAGCACTCGGTCGTCGATTACCGCCGCCAGCGGCATCAGATCGAAGACGGCACAGCAGGCGCGCCACACACTCGAGTTGCCGTACTTGGTCAGACACTCATCGTAGAATCCGTACACCTACACATTTCTCTAGTAAACACTGCATACAAATTATTACTTTTCTTTTTACTGCCAGTTCTGCAACTGTCCACTCAATAGACTGAAATTTGGTACGTCAATATGTGCCAAAATAGGGAAATTTTTGTGTGTTAAAGTTTTGGAGCATCAGGACAAACCTGATCCTAAAAAGTCAATAATATGTAAAATCATACATGGACCGACAGAGTCTGGGGGTTGATCACCCCCACCCAGTATATTCAAGCTTCTTTCTATAGGGCTCGACGTATCTGACCCCACCTGGAACAGACTATTCTTCCTGCACCTACGCACGCACCGTAAAAATGGCAGCGACCCCCTAATTAGTTGGCCCACACCAAAGTTTTTTTAGATTTTGACTACCCCAAACCCATTTTTCTGGCCCATAAATGTGTGAAATTGGGTAATTTCAACATCTATAGAAAAGATGTCATTTCCGCAACTATTATGAAAAATAGAAAGAGGAAATATTCCGAAATTTTGGGAATGTTTACCAAACTGCGGCGCCGGTGTTGTATGTGCCAAAACCATACATGGGCCGGAAAAATCCGGAGGGGGGTGGGGGGTTGGAGACCTCGGGGGGGGGGGGGGGGGGGGGCACCCCCCCAAAAAAGGAAAAAAAACGCCTATTTTGCCTTAAATAAGCGAAAACCGACCTCGGAGGGGGGGTGGCCGAGGGGGTGGTATGGCCGGCCGAGGGGAGGGGTATACCCCTTACCCCCCGGCTCATGTATGGCCAAAACTCCTGAACACCACTTTTGTAATGAGCAGAATAGAAAAGCATATCTTTAGGATAAAACTGATTTTCTCAAGACTATGTATATCAATCGCAATGCATGGCATTTCAGCACAAATTGTCACGCTGCAGTTTAGCAAACATCCCACAATTTTAGGTCATTTGGCGAACATTTAAGGAAATCACAGCAGAAAGAAAAGTCCTTTTTAACGTAATTTCTATAGAGGTTCTTGAAATTACCCAATTACAAATCCCTATTCTTGAATTTCTTAGGATTGGGTCAAGCTTTGAGCATCAAGCTTAAACACACAAACCTTCCTTTACTCAGCTTATTTAGTCAACATTTCCGGAAACTGCAGCAAAAAGAAATGTTACCATTTATCATTTATGGCATACATACATGCAACAGGTTATCCGGGGGCGAGGGGAATGGGAGGTCTGAGCCCAAATGCTAGGGAGGGGTTGGGAGCTAAACATAGTTCAAAAATCGCTTTTTTTGGCTAAAAATCGTCAAAAAACGCTAATTTGGGCTCAAATACAGCGAAAAAGTGCTGTTTTACAGGCGATTTTGGCAATTTTTGTGTCCGAAATTGTAGAAATTATTTGCCAGAAAAATCGGTGGGGGTCTGCTGGCACAGGTAGGGCGGGGCAGATCCCCTGTTACATGCATGGTATGCGGTGTAAGGTGAAACGGAGCAAAGTTGCCACCTGCGTAATCTGTCTGGTCTCGTGGTTGCCCCTGAGGAGAGTGACCTTGTCTGGCCAGCGTGCCTTCAGCGTCATCAAGCGAGTCAGGGTCTCGAGACTGTAGTAGCCTCTGTCCACAAAGTCTCCCAGAAACACGAAAGCAGTGTGCGGAGGGAGGTCAGCGGTGCGGAACAGTTCCTCCAGATCGTAGTACTGGCCGTGGATGTCCCCACAAATGGTGACCGGCGTGCGAACCGACAGAACGTTCGGCTCTTCGAGCATGATGGCGGCCACCATCTGGCACAGCGCCTTCATGTCCGGCTCCGGCAGGTACTGGCACTCGGCCGCCAGCTGCACCCAGTGGTCCAGGTCGAAGTTGACGCCGCTCAGATTTGACGACGACATGCACTCATCGCTGCTTAGCACGGTCATTCTTGATTACACTGAATAACAGTTAGGATGGGACCGTATAGCATTTTCGATACCGTATAGTAAGCTCCAATAAGCGTAAGTAAGTATACTGGAGGGGAGGGTTGTAACCAGGGCTGTTTGTTTTCCGGAAAAAAACTCAAGCCGGTTTTTTTCCTGTTTTTTTTCGGTTTTTTCCAAAAGTTATTTTCCGAGATGACAGAAAAAATTTTTAACAATCGCCTTTTATTGCAGAATTCAACGAAATAGCGTGAGTCTTATTACAAAATGCACTAATTTCATCTTTTAGAGTAGTAATTTGATTATAAAACACTAAAAATACAATAATAAAAGTTCCCTGAAAATGGCACCGGTATTTTTTGCGAAAAACAGCTAAGTTATGCCAGGAAAATGCTTGTAAGGCTTCTATTAACGTAAATTCAAAGCATTTGCAGCGAATTTAGCCAGTTGTTGTGCCTATTTCCTTTAAAACCTTGCTTGAGTTTTTTCCGCATTTTAGTTTTTTCCGAGCCCCTAGGAAAAAACCGTTTTTTTTCCGAAAAAACCGAGGAAGAAAACCGACCCAACAGCCCTGGTTGTAACTGAGTGGAGCCTCTACTAATATTTGTGTACGTTGGGCCCGGAAGGTCTCCCTATTTTTTCCTCGGGGTGTGTGTGGGATAGGGAGTGGCGAGGGGTTGACGTTTCCAGCTGAGTAGTGTAGTGACCCCCAAACCCCCTAACCACAGAATCCGAGAAAATGCAGAGAAGACAACGAAAATCAGATTTATAAGGGTGTTCAAAGTAGCCACTTCTCTTCCTCACATCATAGAAAAAGTTCAGTATAAAATATCTAGACGATAAACACACCATTAGAAAGATAATGATGTGGGGTGGGGAGCACAACAATATAAAACTTGACTACTTTGGGACATTGGAACCTAAAGTTTTCTTACAATAAATGGATCAGGTGTAACTGGGGGAAACAGGAACCGATCCCAAACATTAATAAATGTGTTTAATGATCATAATTAACTATAAATTAACGAATTCTACCGAGAAATATCGATTATCGATCATTTTTTGGCAAAATTCCAAAATTTCAAAATCGTCCAAAACCGTCATGCCATATATCATTTGAAAGCCCTTCGCCTGGCGAGTCTAATGATCACTACATCAGCATAGGGAACGCCCCCGGGGGCCTGTTTTGCCAAATATAAAAAAGAACCCCTAGAGACGTATCAGCAGGCATAGGCACGCTCCGGAGGGCCTGTTTTCCAAATATAAAAATAGTCCTAGAGGGACGCATCAGTTCAGTATAGCCACGCTCCGGAGTGCCTGTTCCTAGGGGTACGCATCACTACCTATAGGGCACGTTCCGGAGTCGTACAGTCATACGAAACTTAATTAATTAATATATAGTCCATTTCTGACCTTCCCTGATCCCCCCAGGTACACCTAACCCCCATAAATTGTTCGGCTGTTAAGAAAGTGATATTTTGAAGCAACATAGCAGTGGCAAACAGCAATAGATCTCTGACCATACATGTAACAGGGGGACTGCCCCCCCACCCGGCTTAGGCCAAACCCCCCGGATGGGACCCCCCCCCCCCCGAGACGATTTTCCCGACCCCCCCCCGCTCCGATTTTTCTGGCAAGTAATTTTTTTGAGCAAATTTTTGCGATTTTTTGCAATTTCAGACACAAAAATTACCAAAATTTCCTGTAAAACAGCACTTTTTAGCTGTATTTGAGCCCAAATCAGCGATTTTTGACGATTTTTAGCCAAAAAATAGCGATTTTTTCAATTTCTGAGCGTTTTTTAGTGCCCAACCTCCTCCCAAAAGTTTTGCTCAGACCCCCCAACCCCCCATCGGCGGATGACCTGTTACATGTATGTCTCTTATTATTTGCTCGTGTTGCCTGGAGTCTTTGGCGATAAACTAGCGCAACCATACATGTAACAGGGGAGGGGGTGTGGGGGTCTGCCCCCACTCGACTTAGGCCAGTCTGGGGACGCCCCCAGACGATTTCGCCGACCCCCCTCCGATTTTTCTGGCAAGTAAATTTTTGAGCAAATTTTTGCATTTTTTTCACAATTTCAGACACAAAAATTGACAAAATCGCCTGCAAAACAGCACTTTTTTTTAGTGTTCCGACGATATCAAAATTCGTCGATATTCGATATCGATATCGATATTTTCAGTTCAATATCGATCGATATCGAAATCGATATTTATGGTTATGTGAGAAAATCTGAAAATTTGAAAGAGCAAACTGCTCTCACTGCTTATCAGTCAAGTACTGATGGAATCAGCGATCTGATATCAGTTTAGTAGCAAATCGCAGAAAAGGTAGTGGCCCTTCTGAAGCCCTTCAATGAAAAGTTTGACCCCTCAGGCCGATGCCCCCGCCCTCATTAGGCATAGGTCAGACAGAATAGCATATTTTAACTTATTTTAATGACAAAAAATCATGACTTTAGTAAAAAAATCGGACTTTTTTGCTTACCATCCTTTCAACCACCCATCAGTCGGCGGTACCCCCTCAGGATTTGAAAATTTACCACCCCTCAGCCGAAATGCTAGTCCACGTCTGATTCTGCCCCTCCTGCTTCAAGTGTGCCGAGTGAGCAGCTCTTCAGTGTTGCTGCAGACATTTAAGAATGTAAGCATGATGTCTGAAAGCTGAGAACGCCGAGAAATTGATGTTTCTGAGAGCTATCATGCCACTGTTAGGTTTTGACTATACCATCGATTCTTGAGTTTTCCAGGATAAACTGGTTTTTTACTGTTCCAGAGAAATAAACTTGGTAGGAATTTTGTTTTCTCCTACATTTCCGCACAAAAAATATCGGAGATATCGATGCGAAATATCGCGATATCGATATTGGAAAAAGGGTCGATATATCGACTTTTAGATATCGATATCGATATATCGTCGGAACCCTACTTTTTTTAGCTGTATTTCAGCCCAAATTAGCGATCTTTGGCGATTTTTAGCCAAAAAATTGCGATTTTTTCGATTTTTGAGCGTTTTTAGTGCCCTACCCCCCTCCTAAAATTTTGGCTAAGACCCCCCCCCCCGGCCGGCGCCAGACCCCCCAACCCCCCTCCCCTTCGGCGGATGACCTGTTACATGTATGAGCCCAACCATCGGCCAAAAAGCGAACCGCAGGCGGCACTCGGCGCAAAAAAACGCACAAAACTCACGCCTGTTCAAAGTTGCCCCTGCTCAAAGTAACCCCGGCCCGGTTTACCTACAATTTCAATCAAAAACGAAAAAAGTGGTGTAAATCGGGATTCGGGGAATATCGAATCGGCGCAAAGCGCCAATTTACCGGGCGGGAGGGCGGGCACAAATCGCCGGGAGATGATAATCACTGGAATGGAACGCTGGAATGGAATGGAACGGCCATGATAATCGCTGGAATGGAACGGAAATCACTGGAACGGCAAATTAGCCCGTCAAAACACTCTAAGCTCATCCTGCAACTATTTACTGGACTGTATGGGTAACTACCCCAGCGGAGCAGGTGTAGACTAACACTTTATTTGAATTACATAACACATATGCTTATTTATTTATTCGCGCCAAACCACGTAACTATACATTTGTAAGAACATTACCAAAATATACAAAAACATTTCCAAAAATATGCAGAAACGACACAAGTACTGCAAGTAATGTAGTACACATCTAGCGAGACAGATTTATCTTTTTTGAACGAAAGACAAATACATTCTTCAAAGGTTTTTGAAGTTTTTGTCATGATACTCTTCTTTGGCTCCCGAAAATTTGTCATCAAAATAAATAAGCCTTCCTTCCTGGATATCCTTCCTGGGAGGCTACAGCAAAGAAAACCAACCGCTGAGCCATACATGTAACACGTTCAGGCCTGCCTGGGGCGGGGGTAAGGGGGTTTTCCTGCTAGCAGCGTATACAGGTGGCCGTGTACCAATCTGGACAGTGTTTACTGCAAGAGGCAAAACCGAACAGAGAACACTGACACAGGGAGCCGTCCCTAGCCCAGGTTATCTGGGTCAGACCCTAAGAGCTGGTTTTAGTGTACGTACATCAAACACATTATACAGTAGCGTATCCAGGGGGGTGTAGGGTGTGTACACCCCCCTTTGCGGTGGAGGTAGGAAGAAAAAGTCTGTCTAAAATATAAGAAACTAATGAATTATGTACTAAAACTACAGTTGGTAGGTATACCTGAACCTGAACCTGAAACCTGGGTATTAACCTGAAAATTGTGAACCTGAACCTACTTGAAAATAAAAATACTTACCTGACACCTACTAGGTCGGTACCTACTTTTCAGGTTTTTCTTGTCTTAAACTTCCCGGTACAAGTAGCACGTACTGTCAACTTTTGAAATTGGTTAGATCACATATTGCTTGACGCTCTACAGTTTTGTCCTTAAAAATGGTGTGCGTAAAGCGACTAATGCACATTATCTCTATCGGCACCTACATTGTACGTGTACTGTAACTTAAAAATGAAGGCGATTATAGGGAAAAGCCCCCATCCGGAAATTGCCTTTATGAACGCTTGTCTTCTTCTATGCCTAAGCCTAAGCTTTAGTTTGTTTGTTGAACGTAAGCTTAAACGTCAGCTAGTAGAACTTATGTAAGCCTCTGAGCCTAAACGTAATGCCGGAACTTAGAGTTTGAAATGAACATTCGTGGAATGCGTGGGGTTTCTTACTACTTTAATGGCGATCGGTCCGTCATACCGCAAAAATTGTCTTGCGTTTTTCTCATTTTTGTCGAATTATTGGTTTGTAAATTTCGATTGCCTTGAACATGGATCGTTTTCTTTAGAAAAGGAACAGGAGCGCTATTGATTTAGCTCATAGCCGAAAATTTGTGTCTTTATTTGAAAGTACCTGAACCTGAACCTGACACCTGGGTACTTTTGAAAAATGTACCTGAACCTGAACCTGAACCTGAAATTGGATTTCAGAGATACCTGAACCTGGACTTACCTGAAATTTGGTGGTACCTACCAACTGTAACTAAAACTGTCTATTTTGTGCTCAGAATGGCTTCTAAATGCGTTTTTGAAGGCCAAATTTTCAAAATTTTCTCGCCCTGGTCGGGCAGAAGCCCAACCAGGCCATTATAAACTACTAAAACTTGTAATTTCTGTTAATTTTAAGCTCGGAATGCGTTTTAAACGCGTTTTTGAAGGCTAATTTTGCTAAATTTTCTTACCCTGGTTGGGCAGCGGCCCAACCAGGCACTTTCAAAATTTTACACCCCCTTTCCAAAATCCTGGATACGCCACTGACATTATACGTACATACCTACTGTGCGCGCTAAACACAATTTAGTCAACCACACTCATAGCTACGTTCTACGTACAGTACTGTACATGTTCTAACCTTTCCGTCAGGGTGGGGTCGATTTGGGTTTCCCCCAGAGGAGGCATTCAAACTTTCGAAAAGCTCCAAAATGCCTTGAAATGCGTTTTAGCACGTTTTTTTCAGTAATTTTTAATTCACTTTTGCAGCACAAATATTGTATGTATGAAGACAAAATTTTCAGCGCGTCTCGCTTGATTGATTGATTGATTTTATTTCGAATCAACAGATCCAGGACATGTGTACGTTTGCACGATTTATCACATAGCCCTCCCTCTTGAGAAACCTATAGATATTCTCATTACAAAGCGCACTGCGAAAGCTGCTAACACTTGCACTATTTACAGTAGAATGACTAAGCTTATTCCACACAGATACAGTCCTACAAGCAAATGTTTGCTGGCGAGTGAGGCTACTAATAGGTATTTCGACATTGAAGTTATGCACGTTACGCAACTCCATATCGGTATGGCGCACAGACAAGCTAAACAAATCGTTGACGTCTACATATAGTTGATTATGATGCAGTTGATATGATATAGCTTATTGGTAGAGTTCTCTCACAGTCTTCAATCGGCTGCATAATTAAGAGAAATCGGTGTTCTTGGAAGCCCTTTTTACCTTTTTTTGACCGTTTTTAGCTCTAAAACGCTATTTGGCAGCATAAGATAGTGATTTTTAGGCTCCTTACTGAAAAAACCGTGCTAAAATCGCATTTCCATCCAGGCATTCCGGAGCTTTTAGAAATTTTGCACCCCCTCCGCCCCTCCCTCTGTTTTTTTTGTAGTTGGTCCTCTTCTTCCAACCACTCTTGGGTAAAAAATCTATCGGCAAATAACCATGTACAATGTATGTAAGGTGTAAGTTTTACAGTCAAGTACTTAACGCCGTTTATGGTGCCCCAGATTCGCCCACTGTGGTGGTACCCATACATGTAACAGGGGGGTCTGGGGGGGTCTGCCCCCCCACCCGACTTAGGCCAGACCCCCCCCCCCGGATGCCCCCCCCGAGACGATTTCACGGACCCTCCGATTTTACTGGCAGATAATTTTTTGAAGAAATTTTAGCGATTATTTTACGATTTCAGACACAAAAAATGGTAAAATCGCCTGCAAAACAGGATTTTTTTAGCTGTATCTCAGTCCAAATTAGCGATTTTTGGCGATTTTTAGCCAAACATCCCCCGCCGGCACCAGACCCACCAACCCCCATCCCATCCCCCTTCGGCGGATGACCTGTTATATGTTTGTTTGTTTGTTTATGAGTTCCACTGTCCTTTCGGACAGCTCAGGACACCCCTCGCTCTTTTCAGAGCCCTTCAATGGGGTAGCCCTGTCTACAAACAACCCTCCCCTTTGCTGCCAATAGGTGCTTAGGCAGCGCCGGTTTGGTTCCCATTTACCTACTGGCCATCACCGGCTTTCGGCGGTCTGGGTTGGGCTTTACGTCGACTACTTCCAGTCGCTTCGACCGGTTTCGAACCCACAAACAACCGCTCTCACGGATGCCGGGGCCGCCGTGACACACGGGATAGCGTAAACTATCCGTATATGTATGGGTTGTCAGTCAGCAAATCTCTGCTTGATGCTAGGCAAATTAAACAGTTTGGTCAGGGTGAAAATTATGACATACCTCTTTTATGGAGCAAAGAAGAACAAGAGAAAAATCAAAAACTACTTTGATTTTACACCAAACTAAACGGGGTATTTGCCTATTTTTGCGCTATCTTTCCGAAAGATGCTTTTTACATTGAAATTTTTGAAAATTAAACAATTCTGGGTTAATTTTTATCAGTTAACTATACTGTTTGTTTCACAGTAAACACTTTGTGCGCTCAGTCAAAGTCATTTTTGACTGACACTTGGTGACTGAAGCTTATAATTCGCTGAAAACGTCAACTTTGCCATGTCTCAAAAAGTAGTCAAAGTAGTCAAACCTGTGGCCACGGTAGTCAAACGGTTTGACTACAATATAGTCAAATTTGACTACCTTGGTATTGTACTCAAACGAGTGGTAGTCATAGTCATAGTCAAACGGAAATTTTGGTATTGTAACAACACTACAATTTTCCTAAACATGACATTTTTTCCGTAACCGAGAAGGTAAAAATTTTGTTGCAAACTCCAAAAAATTTTGAAAATTGGGGGAGGGTTGCAAAATCATTACGCAATTAATTAGGAGGGCAGGGGCTTAGCAAATTATTACGACCCATTACCAGGGTGAGGTTGGTCCGAAAACGGCTAAAATGCCATGACGTAATTTTTGGATGGCCGGGTGGTCGACATGTGGAGGGAACAAGCCTCCTGCCTTCAAAATCGAACAAAACAAACTTCCATACCAAAATATCCCAGTCGCCCTATTTTCCGATGGGGTAGTGACCCGTATTTTGCATACTGCCTAGTAAACAGTTGGTGGATGCGTTTAGAGCATTTAGACAGTCTAATTTGTCATTCCAGTAATTCCCGATCCATTCCAGCGATTATCATGGCCCTTCCATTCCATTCCAGCGTTCCATTCCAGTGATTATTATCTCCCCAAATCGCCTTCCGAAGAAGTTAGAAAGTTGTAAAAATGGAAAATCTGAAAAACGGGAAATGCTTTTCAACAATTTGGAAATTAGGAAAACATGCATGCACAAGAACAACCAACATCACCGGATACAAAACATTTGCATATTAGCTGTTCGGAATGCATACAATTAGCTGAAGAGCGGTAATGAGATCCCGCCATCACAATGGACTCATGTCTTTCCAAAACTTTCATGTGCCGCAACAGAAGAATGGCCATGATTGCGCAGTTTTCGTCTGTGGTTTTGCTGCGTGAATCTCATATGATTCTCGCATTTTAGCTGCGCAAGTACGTATTCTAACAGCAGTTAAGCACTTACATGTACCGCACCATACATGTAGTTGGGGGTTGGGGGGTTTAGCCCCCCAGGCCCGATTTTCGGCAACCCCCCCCCCCGAGCCGGATTTTGGGGGGTTTTTTCTGAAACCCTATTTTGGGTTAAAAACTGCTAAATTTCAGGGTTTCAATACTTATAAACCGTAATTTAGGATTTCAAAAGCCCTAAATAGGGTTCCGGAACCCTAATTTGGGTCTCTGAAACTCTAATTAGGGTTTCAAAAGCCCTAAAGAGGGTTCCGGAACCCTAATTTGGGTCTCTGAAACTCTAATTAGGGTTTCAGAAGCTCTAAATAGGGTTCCGCAACCCTAATTTGGGTCTCTGAAACTCTAATTTGGGTTTCTGAAGCCCTAAATAGGGTTCCGGAGCCCTAATTTCCGTTTCTGGCGGCCCAAAATGGGGTTCCGGAACCCTAATTTGGGTTTCAGAGACCCAAAACAGGGTTTTGGAACCATAATTAGGGTTTCAGATTTTCTAAATAGGGTTCCAGAAATGCACTTTAGCTGTATTATGTCGAATAAAATAGAGCTGTTTTGGCGCGTTTTAAAGCAAAATACAGTTTTTTGCATGTTTTTAATAAAAAATAGGATTTTCTGCACGTTTTAAAACAATAAATAGGGTTTTAATGGGCATTTTTGCACTTTTGACAGGATTTTTACCGGATTTTTAGTCCTCAAAACCTTGTTTTGAGCCCAAAAAAGGTCGCTGAATGAAACCCACTTTTGGACACCAAAAAAAGGTCGCTGAAACCCCCTTTGGAAATAGTGCTGAAACCCTATTTGGAATCTGGAAACCCCCCCGCCCAGCCGAAAACCCAGCTACATGTATGACATGCACCGTGCACGCTCGTATTTGTTTCGTAAACTTCACTTGAAGGCTGATATGTTGCACTGGAGGCAGCTTTGTGCCTGTCTACCTATCTTTTTGCGCACAAGATAACACCAAACGTTTTAGATATTCTGTTGTCATACAGTACGTATGTATGTGCAGTTTTAGTCTCAAAAAGTAAGCCGATTTACAGTCATAAACCCAACTCCGAATCTATGTTAGCTTAGATTTAGGTTTGTTGTCTGTCAGGCCACCGAAAGGCAGTGTAAACCGAGTTGACAAGTAGAAAAATGGGTAGCATCGTGGGATGGGAAGAGGAGGTCTGTGTGCTTTAGCTTGCCAGGAATGGACTTGCAGAAAGTGAGATTTTATATTTCGACTTATTGAATGAAATAATTTTGCGACAAGCAATCGTTTCCAGCATGAGCTGTTGCGCTACTTTTCTTCATTTGCCCTTAGCTAATGCTTATTTCCTTCTCTTATGGTTAGTGATGTAAAAAATTAATTTAATTGTAATTGAAATTCGCATAATTGGCCCGTTTTAATTTCAATTCAATTAATTTAATTTAATTGAAATTCAAAAGTTGGACCATAATTTAATTGTAATTTAATTGAAATTTGCCTGGAATTTCAATTATATTTTCAATTATTTCCTGTGGTGAATGTAAGGAAATGCGTAAGTATTAGAGGCGCTAACGACTTCAAATAAAAAGCTATTTAGTGTTTGTCACCTCTTTATACTGATCTCACTATGTTCTGTAATATTTTATGCTCTGATATTTATTTCGATTGTAGTTCATAAAAGTCAAAACAGTGATTTTGGATGTATAGTGGGTTGACACCCCTTTTGGCATAGGAAGTATGGTTGGATGATATTGGATTTTTGGGATGCATATGATATTGCATATGAATATATGCATGCAATCTCTAGTGCATATTGATATTGCATATATCATACACATGCAAAAATGAGATATGTACATATTTTTTGCATATTTGCATATTTTATCAAGGCGGCCTGAAATCGATAACTGGACGTTTTCCAAGCATTTTCGAGGTTGGTTGGAATGTCTACACAATCTTTAGCATTTATTAGGCATACCTATTTTACAGATACAGACCTCGTCTGGAAAAAACAAGAGGGGAAATACAGTTTGTTAGGCATGATAGAGCAGCTCATTTCGTGATTTTTAGACAAAAAATGCTTGACATTACAGATTTTTCGCTAAATTACTGTTTGCATGTTCAAATTTGTTGTCTAGTCTAATGTGGTATACCTAACCGCTTGCAGTCCTGTCCTAGTTTTACAAACTAAAAAACCAGAATTTGAAAAGTCTCAGTTGAGATTACCATTCTTTGCGAATTGAGCTTAGGGTCTCAAGCCATTCATCTCCATTCTGTAAGTGGAAAGAGAAAGCTTTGATTGGTTTACGTTCAATTGGTCGCGATCGATTGGTCGCCGTTTTATTGGTCGCGATTGATTGGTCGCCATTTGAATTGGTCGCGGGCTTAATTGGTCGCCAGTTCAAGTGGTCGCCGGTTTGATTGGTCGCCGTTTCATTGGTCGCCTATTTAACTGGTCGCCATTCGATTGGTCGCCACTTTGAGAAGAGGCCTGTTTTAGCGTAGGTTTTTCTTCGCAATATATTTGGTGGCATTAGCGCATAAAACAGTCAGGCACTTAACGCCGGTTATGGTACTGACGCCATATATGGTACCGGTACCTAGGCTAGTGGCACCATATACTGTATGTATGGCCATGGATGCCGGTATCATAAACGGCGTTAAGTGCCTGACTGTAAAACTGTTCGATTTTGATTAGCGAACTGGGACTTTCAAGCGGTCAACGCTTTTACTGCACACGCAAGACAGGATACGTAAGTGCAGCAGGACACTCAAAGTGAGGCCAGGGCTGTTGGGTCGGTTTATTCCTCGGTTTTTTCGATTTTTAAGAAAAAAACCGGTTTTTTCCTAGGGGCTCGGAAAAAACTAAAACGCAGGAAAAACTCAAGCAAGTTTTTAAAGGAAATAGGCATAATAATTGTTAAGTTCGCTTCAAATGCTTTGAATTCACGTCAATGGAAGCCTTTACAAGCATTTCCACAGCATAACTTAGCTGTTTTTGGCAAAAAAATATCGGTACAATTTTCAGGCAACTTTTATTATTGTATTTTTGTCGTTTTAAGATCAAATTTCTACTCTAAAAGATGAAATTAGTGCATTTTGTAATCAAACTCACGCTATTTCGATGAATTCTGCAATAAAAAGCGATTGCTAAAATTTTTTTTCCTGTCATCTTGGTAAATAACTTTTGGAAAAAAACAGAAAGAAACTGGAAAAAACCAACCTGAGTTTTTTCCGGAAAACAAACAGCCCTGAGTGAGGCACAAAATATGACAGACAATCGGAAGAAATACACACAAAAATAAACTGCATACAGTCTCTCAAAAAATACAAATATCTATATACACATCACACACACACACTACAGCTTATGACTGGGACCACAGACTGACTTCATGGTGACCTGGCCGTTCCAAGACTGCAGGCAGTGGTCGGCGGCACAAAGCTCTATTATTAGGAGCGCCATTGTCTTACAGGTAAACGTCTACGTGCGTCCCGCAACTCATACCAACTCGTACATAAAGCAGGGACCAATCGAATGGCGACCAGTTAAATAGGCGACCAATCGAACGGCGACCAATCAAACCGGCGACCAGTTAAACTGGCGACCAATTAAGTTCGCGACCAATTGAAGTGGCGACCAATCGATCGCGACCAATCGAATGGCGACCGATCGATCGCGACCAATTGATAGGTAATCCTTTGATTTGATCTCTGTAAATTACAGATTTACAGTATAAACTGCCTCAATCAAGGAATTTTTTATTTTAGATTTTTTATTTTTAGTTTGATGAAGTATTAGCAAAAACGTGGCGACTTTCCTAAACACAGAAATCCAGTCTGTTTCGCTGTTTTGGGATGTTCATTGTGCCACCTTAGTTGCCCCTATTCTGCTAAAAACTGCAGATATTCATGAAGCAAAGAGGTGCTTGCAGAAGTTCGCAATTCGCTAAACAAACTCTTTCATTTTTGCTCAGCTCAAACAAAACCAGAAATCGGCCAAACTAGCCCTCTTTGAAATTTGTACTGTTTGGATGAGTACTTTATGGATTTCTCTGCGCCAAATAGATAAAACAACTATTGGAATCGTTTATCGTTCTTCAGAACATAAGTGTACAGCTCGAAAAGTCAGCGACACGTTTGCCAAAAAATATGCAAACAAAAAATATGCAAACTTTTGATATTAGGGTCAATTTGCATTTGACTATTGCATATTGGAATTTTGCATGCATATGATATTGCATATGCATATATGCATGCCAAAAACCATGCATATATGCATTGTTTGATATTGCATATTGCATATATGCGTCCAACCGTATTAGGAAGTGATGTTGCTCAAAAATGCTGAGAACCTTTACATTATGTACCGATATATAATAATGAACTAACTAAATTTTCCCCAGTCCAAGAATGCCATTTTATGCGTTTTTAAAACACAACTTTTTAAAAAAATTTTCGCCTGGTTGGGCAGCAGGTAAACCAAGTGTATCTAAGCTTTTACATGGACATTTTTAAGTCCTGCATCACTATCACTATCGTTTAACAGCAAAAATACAACAGTTTTTAAAAAATTGAAAAAATGATTGAAAAAATTGCATAATTGAAATTATCCGAGGTTCCATAATTTAATTGAAAATATAATTGTAATTGAAAATAATGGAAAACTATTTCAATTAATTTAATTTAATTTAATTGAAATTAAAAATTGAGCCCATAATTTAATTGTAATTGAATTGAAATTCAAATTCCATAATTTTACATCACTACTTATGGTGTAACTTGCGATTTTCCAACTTTCCTACTTCCGAGGAGGCGATTTGTGTGACATTGGATTGGAAAACCCGAAAAACTTAGTGTACCACAGCGTACCGCACGTCTGTACCGTTTCCGTTTTTCTCGGGAGGCGGTTTGTATACGCGCCCAAATATCGGTACCAGCGCTAATGCGTGATAAACTTTTCATGTGCGTTCAGTACCCCCATTTACATTGTAGCTTTGCGTTTAGCTTTAGGCCTAGGTTCAACCTTAGCTTTTCACGTTTAAAATAGCTATTTCGCGGGTGGAGGAGTGGACCGCGAATCATTTACATTAAAACCTTGAACTGGTTAGTATAGTAGTCTATTAACTTAGCTTCTTGTTCTACTAACTTAGCTTCTTGTTTGAAAAGTAACGCCAACGTAAAAAGTACTGCTGGGGAAAGTACTAACATAAAATTATTATAATATTACTCTCACTAGCAATCTGAGAGCACAGAAACTGTTGCTGTTGCGATGAACCACATTTCTTATTTACGAATCTAGAGAGAAGTTATTTATTCTGTGCATTCTGTACGTTGTTGCTTACACGAGACCTGACGCTTTTAGATCCGCCGGGCTTACCGCTTGAGAATCAAGGAGATCGAACAGAATATCTTTCAGTTTAAAGTTATGCATCAAATACGTGTCACAATACTTGCTTAGGCAAAACTTAGGGATAGAATTGAACAAAATTCATTACTGTGGTTCACATATGGATGATATCTCCCACGCCAGGACTGCCCAATCGTTTCTCAGATATGGACTCAAATGGCACAGAGGTTTTAGCAGATAGAACAAGCTGAGAAGACGGACATAGTCCTGCTGCAATTCTGCTAGGTCACTCAAAGAAGCGGAACACTCAAAAATGGATGCAATTTGCCTTAATTCTCAAATACATACTGTACGCTTGTAGATGTACGAATAGCATTCTTTCAATTGAATCTGTTTTTATCAGACTTACCGTAAAACTTTGTATTGCTAAACATACTTTTGACCAGAAGATAGGAAATAACGTAACAAATGTTAGACAAGAGCCATACGAATTCGCAAAAATGGACAGATAGTGTTGCTTCAGTTATTTCAGTTTAAAATGCCTCACTCTATTGTTGTACTGTGTGCGCGCCCCAAAAACCTCAAACTTTGTATACTACATGACACTAAGACTCGCGGGCTACAGTATCTTAGATATTCAGGCAAAAAATAAAAAATTTGCGCCACTTTGCGCTTGGCGCCGATTTACTTTTGCGCTGATTCGATATTACCAATTCGTTCGTTCTTGTGTTTGGTTGGTTGGTGGTCGTCGTTAACCGAAAAGGTTTAGTGTTGTTGTGCACCACCTATGGCTGTGTGAAAGTGTCGAATAAATAACTGAGCTATGTCGGAATCGGAAACTGATGTCGACCCATTCGGTCTGCTTCCAGACGAGTTGGTTATGCGCGTGTTCTCCTTCTGCGACCACCTGCGAACCAAATTCCGCCTGGACCGCGTCTCCCAGCGGTTCTGCAGATGTTCTCGCGATCCCAACTCCTGGGCCAGACACCACACCTTCGCTCTGAGCATAGAAAGCAGAGCCGGCGGCGGTGGCTGGAAGTTGAACGAGCTCAAATTTAACAGTTCCACAGGTGCGGAACAAAATAAATCTGCCGAGGCTTTGTCTGTCGGAGTGGAGGCGTTTCTATCGCGTCTGCACAAAAAGTGGATAACGAGCTTAAAATTTTCTGTACTGCGAGCCCCGGATCAGTCGGACGACGACGCGCGGCAGCTGGTTCTCTCTAAAATCTGGTCTCAGCACGAAAAGTTTTGCCTGAAGACGGTGGAAATGGTCGAAAAGTTCCCTTTGCAAGCTGTTGACCTTTACAACTGGTGTCTCAGTCGATTTGGCCACAGTCTGACCAAGGTAGAACTGCACCTTCCCGAAAGACAACACTTCAAGAGCTACGACACTGTCCTGCGGATTCTAGGTAAGACTGGCACCAGACATTGGTAAAGGGGCTGACGGGTTAACCCCCTCAGGCTCTCAACCACCCTCCTCACGAATTCTTTAAACCAATTTTGCATAGAAAATTATGATAAAAGTTTGCCTATGCTATATGGATTACACAGTTAAAAAAATTTTTTTGAAGGCCAACGATTTTTTAAAAATATTTTTTTTAATCGTTTTAAAGAGGTCCAGCGTGCTAGTACAGGTATTTACAACAGATTTTTCCACTTTTGCACCTCAAGCCAGTTAAGACACCTGTTTAAGAGCCGGTTTTTCTAGGAATCGACTTTTGCTCCTTAACCTCCGGACAAATCTCAACTTTATGTCTCCGATTTGGCTAAAATTTTGTGTTTTGGTATAATTTAACCTAAAAAGATGTTTTATCACCTTCCCGGTCGTTTTTGTGAGACTCAATTTTTCGACCGAACCTCAGATCTCGGCTTATAACTCTGGACCCAGTGAACGTATAAACTTGCGGATTGCATATTTATAATCGCATGAGCGTTCTCTTTCAAACGATGCCCTACTTGACCAAATTCGAGACAAAAATTTTTTTTCGAACCCCTTCTGGGCCAAATTTGACCCCCTCAAAGGTATTGACCCCCATTTTTTATTTCATATAAATGTAGCGCTATCTATTCACTTTTGATAGCACAAAAAAAATCGAGAAAAAAATATACATCTAATTGAGTTTTTGGGCCTTGAAAGTTGTCAGGTCGAAAATTTGCCCAATGAAAGATTGCCTTGTAAAGAGCATATCTTTGTCAATTTTGAACCGAGTTCAGTGATTTTTTGCACACATATTGCACTGTGTCCCTGGCACATACTGCACAAATCTGACCTTGCTGGCTCTTGCTTGGCGCCAGTTCTACGCTTCTTGGTCACATTTCAAGATACATTAGTTTACAAAGCAAATAGAATTTCCTGATAATCTGCAGTATCTTCCTGATAATTCGACAGTTGCGACTTTGTTACTGTGTTTTTGCCGTCTTTTCACTAGGTACCTACTACGTACCTACAACTAGACATCTATCTGGCCTGTGTCAAGGTTTGGTAACGACAGAGACAGCATATTTGTGGTTTCGCTGTTTCGCTGACAGCATAGTATATGACTGTCCTGGGACAAGCTTAAGTTATAAATACAATGGTAAGAACAGTTGCAGTTTGTTGCTAAGTTGTACTTAAGAAAATTAACCTACATAAGTTCGTATTTAGAAAGAGGAGCAATAGCCACGCTAAAGTTTGTTGCTGCTGCATACAACATGAACCCATGAGAGTGTTTAGAAACAAGTAATAGTCAGATTCGATTAGCTAAAGTGATGCAGCAAGCATGCAAGTTGTCTGGAAAGCCATGCACTGACTTTGTTGCTAGTGATCATGTTCAAGGCAGCATTATAGCAGCATTTCATGCTGGAAACTGAACCAGTCGGTTTCAACATAGCATGGAATTCCGTGGAATTGGTGGAAAGGTTAACAAACTGCTTGTTGATGCTCTGAACACTGTATGGCCACCTCTGAAAAAGCAGTTATACTGCACATCAATTGAATTCCCACTATATAGTATAACTTTCACTGGTCACTCATTTGGAGGTGCTCTAGCACTTATTGCATAATCTGACTTAGCATTTACTATACCTGTATTGCAACAAAGAATTTCGCTCTACACCTATGGGCAGCAGCCAAGGGTTGGTAACTTTGAATTCGCAAAACAGTTCTTTCTCCCTCCATGTTCCTTACGCTTGGCGTGTCGTGAAGGCCAATGATTTCATGGCTAACTTTCCAGACTGCGATGGAAGTAACAGTTGTAGTATTTTCTGTGTTTGTCTAATAGAATGAAATTTTAGGTGCAGCAGTTGAGTGCACAGCATCATCCACTGATGCTTACTATCACAGTGCTCTTGAAGTGAGTATCAACCTAAGTTAAGACTTGGTTGTGTATTTATTACCTGGCTTTAGGTACAATATGCACATACTATGCCATTGACAGTGGAGTTATCTAAACCAGTTATTATTTATGAAATCTGCAACAGTTATCCTCTGTTTGAAGACCAAAAATGTTCAGTAAGCAAGACTACTAGTCCATGTTTGTCAATTATTGGTGCACCTGTAGCTTGTCTATTAGCTTGGTTCGGCTGGTGCTAGCATTGAAGAACAACAACAACAACTTTATACAACGCACATGTACACCAGAGCAAGCCAGTGATAACCCAATAGGGTTACATGCGAGGTAAATCACTTAGGCAAACCGGCCTTACTCTTGTACTTTTGTGGCCAGAAACACTTTCAATCGATCTCAGTACAGCAGTTACATATTCAACTATAAGTTTATTGTTCGTACCCAGGCCAGTGACCAGGAGTGTCAATCAATACATACAGTATTGATCATACATGTAACAGGTCATCCGCCGAAGGGGGAGGGGGGCTGGGGGTCTGGCGCCGGCCGGGGGGGTCTGAGCCAAAATTTTGGGAGGTGGTTGGGCACTAAAAAACGCTCAAAAATCGAAAAAAATCGCAATTTTTGGGTTAAAAATCGCTAATTTGGGCTGAAATACAGCTAAAAAGTGCTGTTTTACAGGCGATTTTGGCAATTTTTGTGTCTGAAATTGCAAAAAATAGCAAAAATTTGCTCAAAAAATTACTTGCCAGAAAAATCGGAGCGGGGGGGGGGGTCGGGAAAATCGTCTCGCGGGGGGGGGGGCATCCGGGGGGTCTGGCCTAAGCCGGGGGGGCAGACCCCCGAGACCCCCCTGTTACATGCATGGTAAGAGATCTATTGCTGTTTGCCACTGCTATGTTGCTTCAAAATATCACTTTCTTAACAGCCGAAAAATTTATGGGGGTTAGGTGTACCTGGGGGGATCAGGGAAGGTCAGAAATTGACTATATATTAATTAATTAACTTTCTTATGACTGTACGACTCCGGAACGTGCCCTATAGGTAGTGATGCGTACCCCTAGGCAGACATGGGCAAAGGGGGGGGGGCTGAGGGGGTTGGCCCCCCAATCAGGCTCTGATCTACTCCCCATCAGCCGGCCGCTACCTCCAATCAGGAATTTTTGGGAAGAATTTTGTCGAAGCGTGTCACAAAATGTCTTGATTATTGTCGAAGCGTGTCACAAAACGGTAGCCATAGGCAGGATTGAACCATCTGACCGCGCCCAACATCGGAGAGATGGAAGAAACGATTGGAGAGCGGCGATGATCAGTCAACTGTGAACTTGGGCTGGGAGGAGGACGCGGTGATTTGTATACAAGGCGACGAACGACCGGTTGAACTGGAAACACAGGGGTTGACTTGGCAGACACTGGCTGAGAATCTGAAGGTCCCCGGTTCGATCCCGGGTCTTGGCACCAAATGAAGAGGGAAACACGTTTACCAGTGAAATAGACACAACAATGAATGAAGGAATGCAAAGGCTAAATATAAATATCTTTCAGTACCTAGTGAAAAGACGGCAAAAACACAGTAACAAAGTCGCAACTGTTGAATTATCAGGAAGATACTGCAGATTATCAGGAAATTCTATTTGCTTTGTAAACTAATGTATCTTGAAATGTGACCAAGAAGCGTAGAACTGGCGCCAAGCAAGAGCCAGCAAGGTCAGATTTGTGCAGTATGTGCCAGGGACACAGTGCAATATGTGTGCAAAAAATCACTGAACTCGGTTCAAAATTGACAAAGATATGCTCTTTACAAGGCAATCTTTCATTGGGCAAATTTTCGACCTGACAACTTTCAAGGCCCAAAAACTCAATTAGATGTATATTTTTTTTCTCGATTTTTTTGTGCTATCAAAAGTGAATAGATAGCGCTACATTTTTATGAAATAAAAAAATGGGGGTCAATACCTTTGAGGGGGTCAAATTTGGCCCAGAAGGGGTTCGAAAAAAAATTTTTGTCTCGAATTTGGTCATGTAGGGCATCGTTTGAAAGAGAACGCTCATGTGATTATAAATATGCAATCGGCAAGTTTATACGTTCACTGGTTCCAGAGTTATAAGCCGAGATCTGAGGTTCGGTCGAAAAATTGAGTCTCACAAAAACGACCGGGAAGGTGATAAAACATCTTTTTAGGTTAAATTATACCAAAATACAAAATTTTAGCCAAATCGGAGACATAAAGTTGAGATTTGTCCCGGAAGAGTCGACCCTTAGAAAAACCGGCTCTTAAAAACGCCAATATAGGTCTAAACACACGGGCCCAGCCAGACATGGGCAAAGGGGGTCTGAGTGGGGTTGGCCCCTCAGGCTCTGACCTACTCCCGTCAGCCAGACGCTACCCCCTCAGGAATTTTTTGGAAAAATTTTGAATCGAAAATTATTATAAAAATATGCCTGGATTAGGTGTAAATGAGCTCAGAATAGCTTATTTTAATGAAAAATAAGCAAAAAACCTTGATTTTAACCAAAAAATCGGACTTTTTGGCTTACCACCCCTCAGCCCTCCTTAGGAGCTCCTACCCCCTCAGGAATTGAAACTTCTACCCCCTCAGCCGAAAAGCTAGCCCATGTCTGCATGGGCCGTAGGGTTAGGGTGGGGTTTACCCCTCCACGCGCCGGCCAGCCAATACCACCCACTCGGCCGGCCATACCCTTTCTCCCGAAAAAATTTTCGCTTATTTCAGGCGTTTCTTGGTCTTTTTCCGGAACCCCCCACGAGATCTCCAGACCACCTCCGGATTTCTCCGGCCAATGTATTTCTAAACACTGCCTATGTGCCTATGTAACCATACATGGGCCGGGGGGGTAAGGGGGGGTATACCCCTCCCCCTCGGTCGGCCATACCCCCCTCGGCCGGCCATACCCCCCCACCCACCCCCCTCCCAGAGGGAGGAAATTTTCGCTTATTTAAGGCAAAATAGGCGTTTTTTGGCCTTTTTCCGGGGGACCCCCCCCCCCCGAGGTCTTAACCCCCCCCCTCTACCCCCCCTCCGGATTTTTCCGGCCCATGTATGTATGTAACTGCTTAATTTCACCGAGAATTGTCTTTAGAGGCACTTCTAGGTGAATCCTAAAGAAGGATTTCTTAAACAGTCGCTGTTAGGCTCAGTACCAAAGAAGTATTATGCAGATTGCTAGCACACATGGGCCGGAAAAATCCGGAGGGGGGGTAGGGGGAGTTGGAGACCTCGGGGGGGGGGGCCGAAAAGGCCAAAAACGCCTATTTTGCCTTAAATAAGCGAAAATTTCCTCCCTCCGGGAGGGGGCGTGGGTGGGGGAGGGAGGGGTATGGCCGGCCGAGGGGGAGGGGTATACGCCCCTTACCCCCCGGCCCATGTATGATTGCTAGATAAAATGTTGGCTTCTTCCAAAGAATTTACTAAAAATTGCATGTATGTATGTGAATTTTTCCACTTTTTGCGTTAATTTGGATATTGATTTTTCGCAAGAAAATTTTTTGAGCCTTCAAAAATAGCTTTTTTTTAAAAAAAAACTGTTTTTTTAAATGTTGACCCTAAGAACTGCGCTAGATTAGGTGTAAATGAGCTCAGAATAGCTTAGTTTAACGAAAAATAAAC
Source organism: Sabatieria punctata (assembly GCA_030248155.1). NCBI lineage: Eukaryota > Metazoa > Nematoda > Chromadorea > Araeolaimida > Comesomatidae > Sabatieria > Sabatieria punctata. The sequence goes on along the minus strand of JASANB010002803.1, from coordinate 40,008 downwards.
CAATAATCTTCAGTTTACCTAGAAAGCGGACATTTTGGCTGGAGATTCCGTCAACCCCCATCAGCCGCCGCTACTCCGCTCAAGATTTGAAAATTTACCGCCCCCTAAGCCGAAATGATAGGCCATCTCTTTGTTTCACAGCTATAATTATTACAGTTTCAATCTAAAAACGGTGTAACTGTTCAATAGACAAAATTATTTTGATTATTGAACATAGTAAGTAAAAATTGGCCTAGTGCAAAAATTAAACTAAAAGGGTACATGTCGTGCGAAATCGAATCAATTAATTTAGAACGCTTCCATTAGTTTTAGTTTTTTTAACTGAAAACTTACTTGAGAAAGTCGAACAAATCACCCATTTAGGAGAGTTATAAAGGAGAATTTGCCTAAAAGTAGTGTTTTGTGGTAAAACTAGCAAAATATGCTGATTTTTCAACGAAAAACTGAATAATTCAGTGTTTAAAACTAAACAGTATTTTGTTGTTTAGCTGTAAGTGTCCCAAATTCTAGGCGACAAGCATTGTCTGGTCGAGGAACTGACCTTGGCTGGCGGGCCGTCGTTCGATGCAGAGCGCCTGGCTACTTGTTTCGCTCAGATGCCGCTCAAGTCTCTCTGTTTGATGATGCAGTCTGATCTAACCGGAGCAGGAATGGCCGAATTATGGCGAAAAATGCCGTCCGATAATCGACTGATCAGTCACTTTCGTGTGCTCAAGAGCAGATCGTTCTCTTTGAAAGCTTTCATCAATACCATTATTCCGCTGGGTGTGGCGCCTTCCAACGACTGTTATTCGTATCCTCAGATGCACTTGTTACAAGTTGTCAACTGCGATACCAGCGTGGACAATCTGGAAAGTTTGGTCGTCCTGTTCCGGTTTTTCCCCAATTTACGTCATGTAGACGTTGGTCCTGCCTTGGTTAGAACGGTTGAAGACGCTGTGACGGTAGGCTTTTCGTTTTAAGTGTCCTTCTGCCATACAAGGGGGTCTGAGGTCTGCTCCCCCACCCTACTTATGCCAGACCAGACCCCCCCCGATGGGACTCCCGAAACGATTTTTCCGCCCCACTTCGATTTTTATCGCAAGCATTTTTTAGCACATTTTTTGCGGTTTTCTGACACAAATTGCCGAAATCGCCAGTAAAACAGCACTTTTTACAGTATTTGAGCCCGGATTAGCGATTTTTGACGAATTTTAACCGGAAAATTTCGATTTTGTGCGAGTTTTGAGCGTTTTAGTACCCAAGCCGGCACCAGACCGCCACCCCTTGCCCCGTCGGCGGATGACCTGTTCTGTTACATGTATGCGTTGTACTAGGGGCCGTCCATAAACTACGAGGTTCAAAAATTCAAAATTTTGCACCCGGACCCCCTCCTGACGTTTTTCGACGTTTTCAGCACAATCCCCCTAAAAAACTTTGACGTTTTTGGCTGATACGCCCCGACTAAGTGTCCGACATTGAAAAATGTACAATAAAATTTACATAGTACTGTAGAAGCAATGAAAAAGAAACTTTTTGACCGTCAACTACCATTTTGGCAGTTGGAAACTTGAACTGGGTTGAGTTTTCCTTGCAAAATACAGGGTGTGCCAAAAAAAACAACCCAGCAGATTTTTCGCTGTAGCAACCGCAAATCTCAACCGATTTGAATGAATCCTTTTTTAAATGAAAGATAAATAAATCCTTAAAAGACTGCTAAAATTTTCATTGATGTACTCTGCTTAGTTCCTGAGATATTGGCTCTCAAAGTCAAAACAGTGATTTTGGTAGTGAACAAGAGGGATTTTTTTATTATTCTGCACTTCGTAATAAAACGGATTCCTGCTACTGCTAAGGGCTCTTGGAGGCTTTACAGGTGACACAGAAACTCGGTTTACTTCAACACTAAATATCATTAGCCCTAGCAGTAGGAATCTGCTTTATTATGAAATGCAATGGAATCGCTCTTGTTCTTTGCCAAAATCTGTTTCGACTTAGAAGGCAAATATCTCAAGAACTAAACTGTGAATCTCAATAAAAATTGCACCAATCTTTGAAGAATTTATCAGTCTTTCATTCAAAAAAGGATTTATTCAAATCGGTTCAGATTCATGGTTGCAAAAGTAAATAAATCTGCTGGGTTGTTCTTTATCACTCTTGTTCATTGCCAAAATCTCTGTTTTGAATTTGAGACAAATATCTCAGGAACTAAACAGGCTATCTTAATAAACGTTACATCAGTCTTTCAAGAATTTATTTATCTTTCGTTTAAAAAAGGATTCATTCAAATCGGTTGAGATTTGCGGTGCTACAGCAAAAACTCTGCTGGGTTGTTTTTTTGGCACACCCTGTATAAAGCTGCGGACAAAATATTCTTAAGCCCTAAAAACGTCGACGTTGTCCGATGTTTTCGACGACGACCCCCCCTTCGACGTTTTTCGATGTTCAGTCCAACCAACCACCCCACCCCTCTCTGAACGTCGAAGTTTAAGGACGGCCCGTAACAAAAAAGGAACTGCTATGCTACGTCTAGGGCCGGACCGGATCGGAATTCTCCCACAGAACCGGTACCGGATCGGACACGAATTACGATTTTAGGCTTATTTTATTATTAAATTACCAGGCGTGTTGGAGTTTTTTGTTTTGTACTCTCGCAGGGGTCCCGTCCCATATAAGCGAATGCCCCCAATGGACCCCAACCTGGTAAACCCTACCCCAGAACTCACCCGGCCCGGACGTGTCCGATCCGATGTGCCGGGGGCCTTGAGGCCTACGATCAGACTTGTGGTCCATTTCGCGACCCCCGTGGTTCGTCATGTCGGACGTTAGGCGACAGGCTTTGTGGGGCGGCTTTGGTGCTTAGGCAGATCGAGTCGGTTCCAATTTACTTACTAGCTGTCACCAGCTTTCGGCGGTCTGGATGGAGCTTTGTGCCGACGACAAACTCTTTGCGGCAAGAAACTTGCCGCGCCGAGAGGATGAGCACACGAGCACGCGCACAGTGGCCATGCGGCCTAAAGCATGGCAGCAACTGTACCGACGCCCTGACCTGTGTGTCTGAAAGCTTTAGTGCTATCGGGTCTCGACTGGCGTGATGAAGTCTCCGTTTCTAGGCAGTCAATCACATAGGAGAGGCGTTGCAAGCGAGAGCCGAGTGTGCAGAGGCGAGCACCTTCCGTGTGATGTTGTTGGTGGAGAGTCGGTATCGAGTGTCGCACACGTTAGAGAAGGCCATTCGGCTGTTGGGCATCGGCAGCACGATCAGAACTTGTGAGGGAGTGCCGTTGAAACGACGCATCACTAAGGGCAACGTGCTGGTTGACTTGATGGTGGTGGAACGAGTGCTCGTGCCTTGATACGTGACTCTCTAGTCCTCTGCTTCTTTCTTATTACTTGGTCTGGCTTAGATTATTTCTTTTGTCTTCTTCATTTAAGTGGAGAGTCTCTCGGAAAATGGAAGCATTCCCGCAATTATTGGTCAAACAGGCTGAAATTTGGAGTATTTTTATGCAAAATCCGTAGTATTTTGTGTTAGGCTTCTGTGTCATAGGTTTGCCCCTGTCCTCTGAGAGAATACCAGATTATTGACGTTGTTTTGCTGAGAGAATGTTGAATTTGCTGATTATGTTGTTATGAATGGATGAGCTGATCAGAAGAACAGATCGTCAGGATAATAATTCTGTTTCGTCTGAAAATATCTCCATGCACGAATTTCAAACGCAAAAAAAACCTCGACGTTTAGTAGGTACGTATTGTACAAAAATTTTGTGTTTTGGTGTAATTTGACCTAAAAAGACATTTTATCACCTTCCCGGCCATTTTTGGGAGGGTCACTTTTTCGACCCTCTCACAGATTTCGAGTCATAACTCGGGACCAAATGATCGTAGGAACGTGCGGATTGCATATTTAGAATCAGAAAATTATTCTCTTTCAAATGATACCCTAGTCGACTGCATTGCAGAGAAAAAATTTTTTTCGAACCCCTTCCGGGACCGATTTGACCCCCTCTACAGTCGTGTCTCCAACTGTTTTATTTCATGGACATGTAGCGCTATGTTTTTGCTTTCGATTAAAGAAAAAAAATTGCTAAAAAAGGGCCCTCAAATCGAGTTTTTGGGCCTTGAAACTTGAAAATCAAAAAAATTTTCCTTATTATGGATTGCACACTGTAAACAACACAACTTGGTCAGTTTTGAATCGAATTCGGACATCTTTGGCACACGTATTGTGCTGTTCATCTTGCACATAGCGCACAAACCTGGTCCTGGTTGTCGCTGTTTAACACGAGTTTTATGCATACATGGGCCGGAAAAATCCGGAGGGGGGGGTGGGGGGGTTGAGACCTCGGGGGGGGGGGGGGTCCCCCGAAAAAAGGCCAAAAAACTCCTATTTTGCCTTAAATAAGCGAAAATTTCCTCCCTCCGGGAGGGGGGGTGGGGGAGGGGGGTATGGCCGACCGAGGGGGAGGGGTATACCCCCCTTACCCCCCGGCCCATGTATGGTTTTATGCTTATTTTGTTTAATTATGTTCAGTTTCGCAAACAATTTCTCGGTTTCATTTGATGTTTCCCATGATGGGCGTCCAAATTGTCTTTTTGAAAGGAATTGGAGCTGGAAATCGGGCCGGCCCAACCCAAGCAATGCATAAGCGAAGGATAGTTGGAAACTTATTGTACTCTGCTAGCTATAATAATGACTCTCAAGCTATTATTGCTTCAGTGTATTGTGATGATTTTAGCTACACCGTTAACTGAAAAACCGCTTACAAAAGGTATTACATTCAATTCTGTGTTAAGTGTAATATCAATTGAGGATTGAGGAGAGCAGCACTTAGATCCTTCCTTCGGCTGTTAGCGTATATACAAATGAGTCGCCCTACAGAAAAGTCGCCTGGCGATCCTTTTCTACACTACACACGTGTATGAATCCACCTTTATTAGTTTCTGTCTTGGTATTGGTAGATGACTAAACCCTCGGCTCGAGATCAGTTTCTATTAGTGACTAACGGAAGAACAGCATGTCACCGAACACAGATAGGGGCACTTTGACCTGGCGTCATCCGTCATCCTTATCATAGTGTCGCTTGGTGGACTGCTCAATTGCGGCATTTGTGTTTGTGTGACTTCGAGATGTCCTTCAAAATCGTGCTGGTGGCGGCTCTCTGCGCTGCATTTGTGCTCCAACTGCGCTCCGACTCACCTTGCTATCCCGCTACCGGACTTAGCTTCGCCGCAAGTTTGTTCAACTACGTATCTCGCATACCTGCGCACCACCACTTTATGATTTAGGCGACTGTAGCAGCTCGTGTGGCAGCACCTGTAGCAATAGCGGCGGTACAAATGTGAGCGAAGCCTGTGGCTGTATGCTCAACACTGTCGGTTAGTACATACGTGGAACCCTGTAGTACTGAAATTTCACAAGTAGCACATATACTGTAAATTTAAAAATATTTTGCAAGAGGAGAAACGAAAGGCTGACTAGAGACTTGGATTGGTGGGTCGAGCCTGAGATTTGGGACTGCCGGGCCTGCCCCATAGTTTTGTAACTTTAGTAAGAGACAATTTTAATTTACTTAGTTTAATTTAATTGTAATAGTTTAAAAGCTGATGAAACTGTCAGTTTTATCATCAGAACGCCTTCTACATGCGTTTTTGAAGCACAGTTTTTCACAAATTTACCGTCCTCGTTGGGCAGTAACTAAAACCAGCCTTTTCAGACTTCGGCTTTCGTTTGATTTTCAGTGCGGTAGTGATTTCCTGTCTTCCCAGGCCAGGTCAGGACTAGATTTTGGACATCTGGGCAGACATGGGCAAAAGGGGGCTGAGGGGCTTACAGGCTACAACAGGTCATCCGCTGATAGGGGAAGAGAGTTGGGGGTCTGGCTGACGCCGGTCGGGGTTCTGAGCCCAAATTCTAGGTTGGGGGTTAGGCACTAAAAACGCTAAAAATCGCAAAAAAAACAAAACAGTCCGTGTCTGTTTTGTACAGTACATTGAAAGTCAAGTTTATCAAAAACCTACCTCTCAAATGTTGAATATTTGGTGCCGAAATGTAGCTCTTGAATAGCGCTCCAAAACTCTAAAATTAATAAAAATTATACCCTCCTCACCGCCGGCCCATGTATGGCCATGCCCCCTCGCCGGTAGGCGCTAGCTAGTCCATAGACCGTACCCCAGCGCCCCTACCCCCTCCGAAAATTTTGGCGATGTTTTTTAGGAAAAACAGAAAAATTCGGTCAAACCCATACCCCTTCAAAATTTTGGTTTGGCGACCTTTTTTGTGAAGCAAATTTTATTATGCTCCAAAATATAAAATTCCCTGTCGAAAAACCACACACCCCCTCCGGATTTTCCGGCCTATGTATGCTCGGAGGGGTCGGACAAATCGTCTCTTGGGTCCCAATCGGGGGCCTGGCCTAAGTCGGGGGGGGGGGCAGACCTGTGGGTGGACCCCCTGTTAAGCCCGGTTCACACTGCCGTGAACTAAGAACTAAGCACTAAGAACTAAGGCGTGAACTAAAAATCTGGAATAAGAACTAAGAGTAGGCCGTTCACACTGTGAACAAAGAACTAAGCTAGAGGCCGCGCGTTTTGCTGTTGTAGTAGTTTAAATAAAGGCATGTTTTCAAAATTTGTTGACCAAATCAATGCTTTAGTCTTCCGAACAGTGAACAGATTGAATTAATGAGATTGCGCTGCTGTGGCTAAAAAATTAAGCAGTTTTGGTATGCTTTGAAACGAAGCCTCCTCATTCGACAATTTTAGTGACGTACGTATACAGTATACAGGCAGGCCCAGCTATTTAAGGAAATCACTTGAGACCGGTTAAGCAGATGTCAGTCAATTAGTTTTAGTAATTTTAAACAGTGTTCATATGCGTACAATAGGCTACATTGTAGCTGCAAGCCAAAAATTCGCTGACGTGCATCTCCCAGTGTCTTTATTTGCTCCAAGTCAATAGTATCAACGTTTTTGTAGACGTTCTACACCGAAAACATGTTTATGCCCTTTTTCAAGAGTCCTTACCGGGTGTTTTGCATGTTTAACGTAGAAAACAGGGGCTTTCTGCTTTGTTGCATTCAATTCTTGTATTGAAATTTGGTCTGAGAGAACCTAGACATCTTTCGAAGCCTTCGGTAATAAGGCCAGATCAGCATTACATGTAGTGGTTTAAAATAGTTTCCATGGCCTAAAACACACGCGCGCGGTCGCAAAATCCTTAGATCATGAATTACATAAAAGTTGAGCTTAGTAGTTCAACTCGCCTTAGTTCTTAGGTCACGGTTAGTTCTTAGTTCTTAATTACATAGTTTAGTTCACAAGTGTGAACGCATCTGAACAAAGAACTAAGGGGGTGTGCAAAAATGACGTCATCGATTGGATTTTTTCGATTTTTGAGCGTTTTTTGGTGCCCATCCCCTCCCAAAATTTGGGCTCAGACCCTTCCGGCGCTGCGCTAAACCCCCAACCCCCTACCGCTTCGGCGGATGACCTGTTACATGTATGCTAAGTTGTGCTTGCAAATATTTAAAAAAGACGCTAAGTTTTAAGAAGAAAAGAAACGTGTGACAAACCCCTTGAATTTAGGGTTTCCACCGTTGAGGGTGACATCAGTTGTGTTGTATGCTCAGGCTATCTGTTTGTGCTTCCAGTGTATGCTTATTAAGATTGAATCTGAATGCTACTAGGTAGGCTTCTTCTGAAAATGAACATTTGACTAATTTTTTTGCAGGAAAGCGCGTATCTCTTGCCTGTCGAAAACATACGCTCATACGTACAAGTACATATACTAAAGTGCAATTCTTTGATGGCAAGAATTTACCATTAGCCTCAAGTAAATCTCAAAAAACCTGGATACCTAAACAGCATACTATAGAGCCAAAAAAACTGCTCAGTGAAATTTCTGAACGTTTCTGAGATTACGCATTACACATACGCAATACGCAAAATACGCATTAGTTTTTGCAATGCGTATACGCAAACTCATATGCATTTGTAATCGGAATGCGTATACGCATTTGAAAAATCGGTATTAAACAACACTACGTGCGATTAGGGAGGGAATGATTTCAGTAGACCGCAACGCATTGAGGGACCAGTGTGCTACCAACAATACAGTGGTCTCAATTCTTGACCAGGACGATGGAGGCACGATGAAGAGCTGTTGTCAGTATAGGTGTCTCACCGATCCAACCAACAGCTCCGCCTTTGTCATCCAGTACCAAAAATTCCTACAGGCAAGCCAATTAGTGCCGCTGAAAGGTGCTCTATTTCTCTGATGTTCTAGGTTTGGAACAGTTATTAACTGAACGGAACTGAACGTCACCGCTGTGATCTGCAATTATGTGATTATAGAAAACCGCTTTTATTACTTATCAATTACAATGGGGATAAAGTTCTGTGATGCATAGTACGTACATAGGCGTCGCAAAAGTGTACTCGTCTATGTGCCAACAATCGGTTTTGACATGCAATACTATGTACTATTGACACGTGTTGGGACGATAGAAACAATTTCTGACACCAGCGTGTATGCGGCAGGTTCGTTTGTCCGTTGATGGGCCTTTCAGATCATAAATACGATTTTGGGCTCAACCGGACATTCTTTCCAGCCATATACAGTCAGGCACTTAACGCCGTTATGGTACCGACACCATATAAGGTGCCGGTACCGTATATGGTACCGATACCTAGGGTAGTGGTACCATATATGGTACCCCACCTTCGGGACCTGTAGTGGTACCGGGACCAAATATACCTTATATGGTGTCGGTACCATAAACGGTGTTTAAAAGTGCCTGACTGATATAGGTGTCAATGAAGCAATTTGTCAGCGTCCAATCTTGAAGCGATTTGATACACTGTTTAGTAATTGATTTAGCGTTATTGCTTAGATTGCAAGAACCTTTGAGCTCCCAACCTATTTGATAGAGTGACAGCTGGTGCAAGGCAGCAATTCATGCAGAGAGTACGAACAGATAAGCAGTGATTTGCTGACACTTTGCCCTGCTTCATCTGTCATTGGCTATGGCAGGTGCCAAGTGCACAACAGGTTCAGTCAGTCAGTGTGTGTCAACGATGGTGTGCAGGACACTGGCTTGGGTTAGTTTGCTCTGCACTACAGCGGCTATTGTGGCTGGCATGGCTTGCGATAGCGATGACTCTGTTGTATTTCATACAGGTGCGCTAAGTTGCTGCGTTATGTTTTGTAAGATCTTTTATAGGTAACTGCCAAAGTGCTTGTGCCGACTGCACTGAGTCCATGACCGGATCGCTGACTGAAGGTTGTGGCTGTGACTTAAATAATTTGGCCGACGGAAGCGGTATGTTCTATTAATGGCTCTCCCTGCCTGCGTCTGTTTCAGTTGTTATATTGTTGTATACTTTAAGAAGAGTAAACAGTTTTTCAGATTCAGAGGACATGACAGCCTTGAAGCAACGCTGCAACCAAAACGCCGTCTACCAGTCCCTGGTTATGACGATGGCGAGTACCACGGGAGGTACCCCGGACCAGGTCTGCTGCAAGTGGAAGTGTGTAGCAACTAACAGCGACTACGAGCTCCTGAACGGTGAATTCCAAGAGGTATTCATTTACTGATAATAAATTCCATTTGTCCTATTGTGTAGCTTCACTATTTGTATCTTTTTGTTCACCAACAGTCTAATAGATTGTGCTGCTGTGCTAACACACCTATTTTGCTACACGTTTTTCGTGTACAGAGACACTTTAAATTGAGTATTTCTTGCAGATCAAAAAGACGCCCTAGCGCGGAAAGCCGTTCTTTATTGCTATGATTTACTGATAATCTGCGATACTTAGCAATTGTTCAGTTTGTGTCAGTGTCATGTAATTAATGATAATGTGATACAACTGTCTCTTTTTGTAAAAGTTGATAGAATCAAATAGTACCTATTGGGTTGGGTGGAGCGAAACTAAGACCGCATGGTACCTAACAATCTAATTCTTACGAGCATGCATACATACAGTGGGGTGCAAAAGTTTAAACGCACCCAGTCAGGTACAAGAAAAAGTGACTTTTCACTTGTTTGTCGAAGGTAATTGGCAAGTGTTATACACCGTTGCATAGCTTGAGATGTTGCGAAGAACTTGGCGCAGACTGCACTGCAATGCGTTGCTTTATCGTAAAGTTATAGCCAGTCTAAGCCGGACTGTCAGAAAAAGGGTTAGCAAAAGTTTAAACGCACTTTAAAAATCCCACAAAATCCGACTAAGATCTTTCAAACAAAAGTTGTATGAACAGCTAAATAGTAAATAATAAATAAACAAGACAAGTTTGATGCTTTGCCATGACTCAGTTAGCCCTGTTTTGCTCGTTGTCCAATTGGCATGCAGAAGATTGAACCTGCTATGGTGCCTTGTATCAACGCGATCTCTAGCACCAGAGTGCCAGTAGCACCTTGACAGATCAAACTTACTAACATCTGGTGTATGTTAGAAAGTCTGACATGCATGAATTTCATGCTTTTTAGAAGCTACAAGTCATAAACCTTGGTAATTATGAGCTCAAACCAGATAATTATAGTGAATCTGCTAGGTAATGGCCACATTGTTATGGTTTATGAGGTGCATATCTGACTCAGCTGCCTGGTTTTAAGAAAAATAGGATGAGCAAAGACAGCAGAAGCCCTAAGAGGCCAGAGAAGCTGAACACAGTAAAATTGGAGCCTTTAGTATCATAGTCAAACATGAGTGAGCCAAGATTCAGTGTACACCAATCGCAGAAGCATTCACTGAAGCAGCCATAGGTCATCTTAATATGAACAGATGATGGAATACCATATCCATGGGATCACACAATGCATTTCAGTTAAAAACGCAAGTTTTTGGAAGCAGGGATGATGTCTCCTGGTCAAACTACCCTCACAGTTGCCGTCAGTTAATTATTGTGGATCATTACTGGATATTCAGTATGCTGGTTATAGTGCTGTTAACTGAGTAAGGTGCCTAAATGGCATGTTCTGGTATTTTTGCATAAGCGAAACAATAGTACATGTAATAACCATGTGAGTTAACCCATGTCTGTTGGTTGCAGTCGATTACAAACACTGAGAAGACCAGAATACTAAACCTGACTGTGACAGATGTGGTACAGTAATGATCTGTCAACCTTTATCTGATTAAGAAAATGTTCTGTTTTCGTGATTCTGTTATCATAAACACAGTTTGTTTAGCCTGATTAGCAGTCTCAGTCTCTTACACATCCAGAGAACTTTGAGAGAGTTCAAAACCATTCTAATTGTAGACCTTGTGTACACAGACCAGACCAATTTCACCATGATGAGATGTGTTACGATAAATTGCGTTACAGTGCGACTGAATTATTCCAAAGCATCGAAGTTGTCCTGTTGTTCATTAATTAGTATTTAGGTATTCTTACAATCGTTGTTTGAAAGAAGTTTAGTCAGATTTTGTAGAATTTTGAAAGTGCGTTTAAACTTTTGCTAACCCTTTTCTGACAGATTGACTTAGACCGGATATAACTTCACCATAACGCAACCCATTGCAGCGCAGATTGCACCACCTTTTCGGCAAGATCTCAAGCTGTGTAACGGTGTATAAGACTTACCGATTACCTCCAACAAATCAGCGAAAACTCAGTTTTTCTTGAAGAGGACAAGGTGCGTTTAAACTTTTGCACCCCACTGTATCGACCTATTGGAATCACATACTGTAAGCTTTATCGATCCGGTCAGCAGTATCAGCTTTTTCTAATCAGGCATAAAATGCACAGCGTTTTTGCTTTGAGATCAAAAGTGAAGTAAATAGCTAAGCTCAAAAGTTGCTGAAAATCTGTTGGTTAGAGAGATAAAAGACAAATTTTGCAGGCGGTAACCGTGCACATAGCTCAAAAACCCAAATGAAGCGTTAGTTTCTCTCAACGGTGGACCAACACTGGCTGACGAAAGGTTGAAACTCTACATGTAACAGAGTGTGTAAAGTGCACGCCCCACCGGCTAGGACAACAGAACCGACTTTCCTTTCTTCTTCCGATTTTTCAAGAAGGCACATGAACGTAATACATAAACGTCAAGACGTCTCTCTCCAGTCCAGCATTAACAACCAACCATTCACTCTGCATTAGAAACATGTGTGGAAGGAAGGTCAAACATGGTACCGGTACCGGTCCAATGCGAAGGCAGGGGTACCACATATGGTACTACCACAGTGGCCGAATGGGGGGTACCATATGTGGTGCCACTAGCCTAGGTACCGGTACCATAAACGGCGTTAAGTGCCTGACTGTCAAATGCCTTTGAGATCCTTCTGCATTCATTCACAGGCTTCGCCTTTTAGCCTTGGGCTTGGCAGAGCTCAATAGCTGGGCTCTCCAGCAAAGTACTACACAGTAATTGAAAAAATCGGACATTGTATTGTGTATTCAGTGCATGGATAAGTGAAAGCCTTCACTATTCTCTCAAATCACTCTGCAGTTTCTACATTGCAGAATTATGTGTGGTTTCGAAAGTGCAGGCGCTCAGGATGAAACTAGAGAATGTCTGCTGATTTTTATGCAGATATTTGTGCAGTTTTAAAAACTGCACAGAATGTGCAGTTTGTTACCAAGAATGTTCTAAAACGTTGCACTGCATTCGGTGTCTGCAATTTTATGCATTTGGCATTGCTATTTATCTTGCAGAGTGCTTGTAATATTTGAATTTGAGCGGGTTCATGTTCAAATTATTTGTGAGAAAACAGCCAATCTGTGTTGGTAAAGTGATCGAATGAAATGATGCCAATTTTTGATCAAGGAAAATTGGAAGGAAAGCAAAGCATTGTGTGAGATTTGTTTTCTTATGGCTCCAATCCAACAGAGGCTAATAGATCTTTTTGCAAAAGTTATGGAGCGCACCTGGTAAGTAATAACCGGCTTCTTTCAATAACACAACAAATCCAAATGAAGCTGTTTTTTTCACATTATCAATATGTAACCAGACCCGGATACACTGCGCCTGAACTTTGTATCTTTGCGATGTCAACCGGAGTCCTCCAAATAGCTGTCGTTGAGTGCAAGCCTTGTCTTTGAACAAAATATATTCCTCATCGGTTCGGTAGTTAAGCTTAATTACCTATATATTTCGAAGCTAGTTGTGCCTTATACATAGTTGAAATCTGTACTTTTGTGAACTACTCTATTTTTAAGTTTATATGATTTTCTCCTTGTAGTGCTAATATTCTCAGACTTTTTTTATAGTTTTATTTTTAAGCATTTTCAGTGTATAGCACAGTGAAGAAGTTGTTGTTGTTGCCTTTGTTTTGTTCCTTTATCTGTGTATCTTGTACAACATGCTATTTTCTATAGCAGTGAGGTTAATTTAAACGGGAGAAATCAATAAAAGCTACATTTTGATTAAACGGCAGAAAATCAGCAGCAGAATGCATAGTAGGTTCTGCAGAAATCGGCAGACTGGTATGCATTCAGAGCAGTACACATATCTGCACAATTCTATGCAATATACAGAGCAGATATTTTCTGCAGTTTTGCTGCAGACAAACACGCTGAGCCTGAGCAAAATTTATGCAGAGAATGTGCACAATTTAACAGAGTGCATTGAGAGAATACTACAGACAGAGCCAAGGAAAAGAGAGAACAAATGTTCCCGATCAATTATTTACTTCAATCAAATTCCAAAACACCTCAACATTCAGAAATAATCAACCGATTAGTGACGGAAGGCCTAATAAAGCTTGCACAGCCGTTCCTTGCAGACCTGTTGCTGCGAATTAGAGCCAGAACACTGTTTTCCACCATCTTTAGGTCGTGGGTTGTCGCACGTTCGGGTTCTGACGCGTTTTCCGAAATCACAGGTGGCACTGCACTGACTCCACGGATTCCACGGCGACCAAGCGCCATGCACTAAAGACAAAGCGACAGGACGCTGACCAAAATTTGCATATTACTCCAACCCCACTCACCTGCACAGGTCCGGATATTGCACGGTCGCATTTCACTGGCAGGTCCAGGACACGTTTTCCCGTCTCCGGCTGGCTTAGGCTTGTCACACCAACGCGATCTAATCTGCATACCGCCGCCACAACTGGTTGTGCAATCTTGCCAAGATCCCCAATTGGACCAGCTACCGTCAACTAAAAATAATACTTAGCTATCATACTGAGAGTTCAGGTAGAAAGGTTTTGATCAAGCGCAATGGCGCAATAATATAAGTTGTTCACCTGAAATTCCAGGACAAGGAGGATTGGCGCAAGTTTTGCACGGGGGCTTGACACATCTTTCGCTTTGACTGGGCGTTCCCTCGCAACCACGACCTCCGCCAGCCGGAGTTGGATTGGTGCAGGTTCGTGTTCTGATGCGGACGCCCTCTCCACACGTGACACTGCACTGTGAATAGGGTCCCCATTTCGACCAGCCACCATGCACTGAACACAAATGAATGACGCATATCACATAGCACAACGCAGACCCACTGGTACTCACCAGCACAAGGTTTGGTGTTACAGTTGACAGTTTCACTGGAAGCGCCGGAACAGGGTCTGCCGCCGTGATCTGGTGGGGGCGCAGTGCAAGAACGGGTTCTGGTCCTGACGCCGCCACCACAGGTGGCCGTGCAAGGAGTGTACGAACTCCATTTGCTCCATTTGCCGTCGACTGGACACTTCTTCTTGACGCAGTCTATCGTTTCACTGGCCGGACCTGGACACGCCTGGCCACCGTCTTTGGGCGCCGGTCTGTCACACTTCCTGGTTCTTGTTTTCATACCCTTGCCGCAGCTCAGACTGCAGTGAGTCCACTGACCCCAGCCGCTCCATTTTCCGTCCACTGAATTTAAATCAAGTGGCATGCTGCATAGATTCTCACCTAATGACTAACCGACCTGCACAGGTGGGTTTAGTGCAGTCAATGGTTTGACTGCCAGCCCCATCGCAGAACTTTCCACCGTCTTTGGGAGCAGGGTTGTCACATCTTCGAGTTCGAGTTTGCATGCCAATGCCGCAAGTGGTACTGCAAGGACTGTATCTCCCCCAACCCGACCATTTGCCATGAACTGAAAAAGGGCACTAAACTAAAAGCACGACAGTGGTTCCCGTTCCACTACTTGCACAGGATTGTGTATTGCAATTCTCAATTTCACTGGGCAGTCCGGGACACGGTTTGCCACCATTCAAGGGCGCAGGCTGATCGCATTTTCGACTGCGTATGCGGAATCCGCCTCCACAAGTGGCACTGCATCTGCTCCAACCTCCCCATTTTGACCACTGACCATCAACTAAAAAGCATATAAACGATTTTTGTGTCGTTCAGTGACAGCTGCCGTTCATACCTTCACATAGTCTGACAGTGCAGTCTTTTGTTTGACTACCCGCACCAGGACAGCCTTGACCACCGCCAGAAGGAGCAGGCTTAGTGCAAGAGCGGGTTCTCGTTCGCATGCCTTTGCCGCAAGAAGTACTACAACTGCCCCAGCTTCCCCAGCCGGCCCACTTTCCGTCTACTGCACACTGTTTCAGCATGCAATCTTTAGTCTCGCTTCCTGGTCCGTCACAGTATTTTCCGCCATTCTTGGGTGCCGGATTCTCGCACTTTCTGGTGCGCGTTCTCATGCCAATGCCACAAGTGGTGCTGCATTTAGTCCAAGCACCCCAGTTGTTCCACTGACCATCAACTAAAGC
This sequence comes from Sabatieria punctata, assembly GCA_030248155.1. Classification (NCBI taxonomy): domain Eukaryota; kingdom Metazoa; phylum Nematoda; class Chromadorea; order Araeolaimida; family Comesomatidae; genus Sabatieria; species Sabatieria punctata. The sequence continues at coordinate 24,380 of JASANB010002803.1, read as the reverse complement.
AACACAATCGGACATACATGAGACACTCTCTACTGACAGAAATACAAGGTTGCAAAGACGATCATGACAAACTGACCAGCGCAAGTCTTGGTATTGCAGCTTTGGGTCTCACTCGAAGCTCCATCGCACATTGGTCCACCATCTTTGGGAGCTGGGTTGGTGCAAGTGCGGCTTCGCACCTGTTGTCCACCTCCGCAGGTTGCACTGCACTTTGTCCATGCACTCCATGTGGCCCACTTACCTGGCACTGAAATGCACCAACGTAACTAACCAAGCAAGTCGACTAGTCAGCATTACCAGCACAGCTCTTAGTGTTGCAGTCTTTGGTTTCACTGAATGGTCCATCGCACATCTTACCACCTCCTTGTGGCTTCGGTCTATTGCACTTGCGGCTTCTCGTTTTCATTCCGATTCCACAAGTGGTGCTGCAGGCAGTCCAAGGGCTCCAGCCACCAAAGCCGCCATTAACTGAATCAAAGGTGTTCAGCAGAAGAAATACAAAAACAGAGCAAAGTTCTACTGGCGCAGGTGCCGGTGTTGCAGTCGACTGTCTGACTCGGCTTGCCCTCACACATCTTGCCTCCGCCAGACGGCGCAGGCTTGGTGCAGGTACGGGTTCTGGTCTTCATTCCTCTGCCACAGTTGGTACTGCATGGGGTCCAAGCTCCCCAGTTTGACCATTTGCCATCCACTAAACGACAACTATGCACCAATTTCTGTTGTCTTGGTTGGTTGAATCACCATTGCAAGACTTGGTTTCACAGTCTTTCGTCTCGCTGGGTTTTCCTTCACACATCTTGCCGCCGCCTGATGGAGGCGGTTTTGTGCAAGTTCGGGTTCTAGTGTACATGCCCTTGCCACAAGTCAAACTGCATCTGCTCCACGGGGTCCACGCGGTCCAACCACCATCCTCTATAGCATAGAGCACTTACATTATGTTGAACATACCATAGTGATTACTTGCACAAGACTGTTGGTTACAGTCTTTGGTTTCACTAGCGGCACCGTTGCAAGGCAGTCCGCCATTTCTGGGTGCAGGATTTGTGCACGATCTAGTTCTTGTGTGTTGACCTCCATTGCATGTCACACTGCAGGGACTGAACTTGCCCCAGCTGGTCCATTTACCGTCAACTGAAATTGGCACATGATAGATTAACTAGTCAGAAAGGTAATAACTTACTAGCACAAGTTTTGACAAAGCAGTCCACAGTTTCACTGCCAAGATCCAAGCAATACCGTCCGCCATTCTGCGGCACCGGATTGACACATGAGCGAACTCTAGTTCTCATACCAGTTCCACAAGTAGCACTGCACGAACCCCAGGCACCCCAAAGTCCCCATTCTCCATCCACTAGAAATTGAGGCTCTCAGATTAGCTCTCATGCCTTCATTTAATCCAACCAGAGCAAGTCTTTGTGTTGCAGTTCTCTGTCTCGCTAGACGGACCCGCACAGAAGTCTCCTCCACGCTGGGGGGCCGGGCTTTTGCAAGCTCGATGATGAGTTCGCATGCCCACACCGCAGGTGACGCTGCACGAAGACCAGCCTGCCCAAGGTGACCAGCCACCGTGGACTGAAGCACTGCCCTGTATATTGTGAAACCGGACTTGTGCACAATAACACACAGTGTCCGAAAAACATTTCACCAAACCATTTTTGGATAGTTTGGGAGGAGATATGCTGTTTAGTACTTCTAAGTGACTCGCTCAAATTTTGCGCAGACACATATTGCATAGTCAGGCAGATAACAACATATATCGTACAAGTATACATATATGGAAACGGTACCATATATGGTACCACTTCCTTATATGGTATTGGCATACTGTACATGTAACAGGTCATCCGCCGAAGGGGAAGGGGGTTGGGGGTCTGAGCCAAAATTTTGGGAGGGGCGTTGGGCATTAAAAACGCTCAAAAATGGAAAAAAATGCAATTTTTCGGTTAAAAATCGTCAGAAATCGCTAATAATTTGGGATGAAATACAGCTAAAAAGTGCTGTTTTACAAGGCGATTTTGGGAATTTTTGGGTCTGAAATTGCAAAAAATCGCAAAAATTTGCTTAAAAATTACTTGCCAGTGTCTCGGGGGATCCCTGTCCGGGGGGGGGGGGCTGGCCTAAGTCGGGTGGGGCAGGCCCCCTGTTATATGTATGGGTATTGGTACCATATATGGTGCCACTTGAAGATGCACCGCACCGGTACCATATATAGTACCGTTTCCATATAGTACATGCATGCGTACTGGTACCATATATGTTGTTATTTCCTTGACTGTTGTTGCACCACTTCAAAGCTGTGCATCAAAGACTGGAATCTTGCAGAGAAGCAGTGAAGCAAATGTACCTTCACAAGCTGTTACAGTACAGTCTGTTGTTTCACTGGAGGCTCCTACACAGTCGATTCCTCCTGGAGTGGGGGGTTGGACAGTGCAGCTGCGAGTACGCGTCTTCATTCCCAAACCACAGGTGGTGCTGCATGTAGCCCAGTTAGTCCAACTAGACCAGCCTCCGGCAGCTTCAACAATCCCATGCATTGGCTTCAAGCACAAAGGCAACTGTTTACCGCCACAAGCTTGTTGTTGACACTGCTTGAGTTGGTCGGGACTGCCTGCACATGCCTTTCCACCGTTTTTGGGAGCCGGATTGGTGCAGGAGCGAGTGCGATACTGATGTCCGCCTCCGCAGGTACGACTGCACGGTGTGTAGGCGCCAAAGCTAGACCAGACGCCATCAATCACTGTAACCTAATTGTTAAAAGACGTCTAACTTATGCCAGCACTACCTCGGCAAGGAACTGGATCTGGGCTTATGGTGCAGAGTCTTGTCTCGCTGAACGGTCCCACGCAATCAAGTATCACCTGATTGGGCTGCACCTGCGGATACACGCAACTGCGAGTTCTGACTTGATACCCCGTTCCGCACGTCACACTGCATGGGCCATAACTTGTCCACGGGCCAAAGGAAGCAGGAACTTCGGCTAAAATTCATTCATAGCACTCGTCGTGTTTTATGTTCAGAGTGCACCACCCTCTTTTTTGGCAATGCTAATTTTTCACCCTCACTGAAAGTAAAAGTTCGCCAGATTTTGACTGATTGTGCTAGAACGCTGAGCTCTTCAGGATTATAAGTCCATATAAAGGTTGGTTAATCTGCAAAAGTTGAAACAGACTCGACGAATGGTTCTTGAGATATTCATGTTCAAATTAGACCTTTGAAAATTCGAGTCAGTTCATTTCGGAAGGCCATAACTCCAGGCAACAGACTAGGACTTGGCTAAAACAAACTGTAAACAAATAATAATAGCCGTGCCCAAAATGTTTGAAAATTGACGGAATGACGCCTCAAAAACCAGGCGGCCTTTTTGGCCAACATTGTATTATTATTATTATTATTTCGGAAATCTGATACGGTTTCATTCATAGGCGCTAATTACGTTTATAACCCGTTAACTAAGTTCCAGAAGCCTGTGCTAAATACCCTGGTTGATTTGGACCAGGGTTGATCCGGTCGAAAACCGGCTCGGAAATGTAGAATAATAAGGAATACGTACTGCACGCAACCAGTTGATCGATTCTAGCTTTAACAGGTTGGTGTTGAGCAGGTATAGCATTGCTATTTGGTACTTTGAAGACATTTTGCTGCACGCCTCCTGTCACTGCATTTGCTATGCTAGCAACCGATGAAGAGGTTACCAGCACGGCCATTCCAGCAGCTGGCTGGTGATTGTTCAGGATCAGATTGGCTTGACTGTTGCCGCCAGAACTAGAACAGTAACCAGATTTGACAGCGCTTTCAGGCCTGGTCAGCAGTGTTGTGCAGGTTGAATTTAGTCGGTTATTTATAATACAGTAACTATCTCTAAATCACACTCAGAATACAGTTAAAATGCGTTTATGAAGGCTAACTTTTCAAAATTTTCTCCATTTCGTTGGTTGGCCAGTGGCCAAATCTGGCAACTTCAGAATGTTGCAGTTAGGTCACCACTTTTTCTAACCTATTACTCATACGGTTCGATCTCGGTTAGTCAGTGCTTACAAACTGACTGGGCACTCCTATAACTTGAAAGGCGCTGGAATTGGGCTATTTTGTAATCATGCCCGAAATCTGTAGTAGTTTTCTTCGTAAAACCGATAAAATGACGGATTTGATACTTTTGATTTCTGACAAACACTGTGGGTAGGCTTGTATGATGTGGGACAGAGTCTTAACAGTCAGTCTCTGGTCAGATCGGTAAAATGTTGGATTTTAGCCATTTGAAGTTTATTTATACTCCAGAACGCCGAGGCGAGTGTGCTTACCACCAATCTGTAGCTTAGAAATAGCGCTACAATAATCTGAAATAAAAATTCCCATATTGGGGGTTCTCGATCAGCGACGAGCGGCGACGGGGGAGACAACGTGGTGGAAGGGGTCGAGAAAATTTTTTCGTCAAAAACGGAACTCGACCAACGTCTCTTAAACTGGTCTAAAGTACTCTAAAACTCTCATTTTTAGTCTAAATTCCGATTGGTAGTACGCCAGAAATTTTAAGTTTGCAGTTTTGATCCCATAGTTAAGCAACCCGATTTTCAGCTGGCTGTATCTTAGAATTGAAGATCTGAGATTCCTTTTCAGGCGTTTGATAACTCATATACATGTACATAGTGTACCAACTTAGAGCTCTCTAGGCTAAAGTTTCAATTTTGGGTCTGGATACCGAGACTCGCCGCCTCTAAAAACATTGTCTGTCGCCTCTAATTTATTCACTTGTCTGTCGAGGTTCCTGGTAAAATCTACATCGATTAGATTAATCGATTGATTCATTCTTCGTCGATTGATTCAGTGCTTTTATTCTGGATGGGGCCTATTTTCTAACTATGGGATTTTCAGCATCTTTTTGAAAGTCATCAATTTCAGTGCTGGGTGTCCAGTGATTATGTTATGCCCAATGGCAATACCAATCGTTCCTGTAAGTTTCAAAGGAATACTTCAACGATTACTCGAAAAATTAGAAAGAGAGTAGACCATCCTGATTTTAGTGTGCGGTCCATTTAATGTCTGCATTCCATTGATGGGTAATTTAGATGTAAAACGGCGGATCTGGACATTTTACCAGAGTAACAAGATCTTACGCAGTGTCGCCCAATAGCAAATAGATGACCATAATGTTAGCTCTGCGATTGTTGCTGATCTCAGTTCTTGCTTTAGATAAACCGCTAAAACACTAAATACGTCGAAAAGCTGTGCACTGACGAAAAGTCAATCAACTCACGCAGACACAGAGGTTCCCCCACTATCGCCGGGCACGGAATTAATAGCGTTCTTGACTGCCGCTGCTGTAGAGTGAGCGTTGAATCCAAAAAGCAATTGTGCAGAACTTCTGAACCAGACAGCTGCAAACCGGGCTTTCCCACCGGCCACGTCGTAATTATCCACCACAAACTTGGCCAGATTCTTCATCTGAAGTTGCAGCCGATTATGAAAGAATGAGATGCTGGCTAAAACATCTTCAGTTATGTGATAGATCGACTAGTTCATAGTTCATCTTGAGTTTGATGCTTGTGGCTGGTGCGTGCTCCTGATTACTGGCCAGCTTTCTCAAACACTGAGTTTACTGTAGGTGGTGGTCCTGCAGCGACGTGCAGCTTAGTGGTAAGAGCCCTGGACTGGCAATCCAAAGTTGCTGGGTTCGATTCCCAGCTACGCCATTGCACTGCACATGCCTTACTTTTTTCAGCTTTCATTCAATCGCACGTACAGTGGGCAGAGTCAGTATTCGGTTCAATTTCTCTATGGTTCCCTTTCTGAATGAATGAAATATTCGGCTCCATGTTAGCATTTCAGATAGGCACTTAACGCATACATGGGCCAGGGGTCTGGGGCGCTAATATGGGCTCGTCCCCCACCCCACCCACCCACCTGAAGCCGACTTTTCTTCCTGGACCCCACCAAAATCGCCGCGACGCCCCAAATCAGTTGGCCCACCATAAAATTTCTAGATTTTCACTACTCAAACTAGAGTGCGAACTGGTATTGGGTGTATTGGGTGTTTTCGAGTTATTGGGTATTGGGGTTTTTGCCCCCCCCCAATACCCAATACTAATTAGGATCTGTCAAAATCGAAAAATGTCGATGTTGACCTGAAAAATTTACGAAGAAAAATCGAAAAGGTTGATCAATGAACTAAAAATTAGCAGAATTTCTTCTAGTGCCCCGCTTTTCTAAGTAGTACACCACTAGTTAATTTCCCTGTTCTTATCTAAAATCATACATGTAACAGGGGGGGTCTGGGGGGGTCTGCCCCCCACCCGAAATAGGCCCGACCCCCCCGGATGGGGACCACCCCCCCCCCCCCCCCCCCCCCCCTTTTCCGCCCTCCTTCTTTTTCATTTCACACCCCCACCCCAACCCCCCCCCCCCGCACCCTAGCTGTTTCGCCCCCCTCCCGATTTGGTTTTTTCCAAAATTCGCTTTTTTTCCTTTTTTGATTTTCGTTTTGACGTTTCCCCCCCCCCCCCCCCTCTTCATTTTTTTTCATTTTCCACAAAAATCCAAACCCCCCACACCACAACTTTCTTTTCCCCCACTAGCATTTTGCATTTTTTCCAAAAATTGCGATTTTTTCGATTTTTGAGCGTTTTTATAGTGCCCACCCCCCGCCCCCAAAATTTCGGCTCCGACCCCCCCCCCGGCCGGCGCCAGACCCCCCCCCCAACCCCCCCTCCCCCCATCGGCGGATGACCTGTTACATGTATGTCTAAAATAATAACGAACGATACAGTGCCATTTCTAACGATACAGAATGTGCCAGTACCGTACATGCACGTACCCAGGGCTGGGGGTGGCACACCCTTTCCGGCTAAGTTAAGAAAGAATTCGTCAAAAATAAGAAACGCTATTGAACTGCGCATTATTGAGTACTAAATTTCTGCTAAGTTTAAACTCACAATGGATTTTAAGCGTTTTCTCAAAGGCAGTGACGTATTCAGGGGGTGTGTGTAGGGTGGGTACACCCCTTTACGGTGGAGGTAGGAAGACAAAATCTGTCAAAAATAAGAGAAACTAATGAATTATGTGCTAAACCTGTCCATTTTATGCTCAGAATGCCTTTTAAATGCGTTTTTGAAGTCTAAATTCTAAAAATTTTGGGCAGAAGCCCAACCTGGCCACTTTAATCTATTAAAACTTGTAACTACTCTTAATTTTATGCGCGAAATGCCTTTTAAACGCATTTTTGAAGGCTAATTGTGCTATTTTTTTTCATTTATGATGGTGCTTCATATCGGCGGGCTCTCATTAAAAAGTTAGATGAATTATACGGATTATGAATTTTCCATGAAACTGCAGAACGTACTCTGAAGATTTCTGAATTGGTCATACTGCCCGAGACGTCGAAAACGAAAACCAGGTCGACTTCTTGGCAGCCCTGTTGGTTGGGGTTCTGCTGGGGCACTGAAAACATGAGAGCTGCTGCAGCAGCACAAAAACAACTAAGATGTCGGCTCACAGCACGATTGAGTTGAGCAGGTAACAATGAGAGAGGCAGTGCCGGAGCAGAAATTTCCTCCATTTGTGGGAGCTGGGTTATTGCATTTTCGAGTCAAAATGTGATGTCCGCCGCCACACGTTCTGCTACACGCACTATAGGTCCACACTGACCATCCGCCATGCACTAAAACACTTCTCACGACCTGTTCGCTTGACCATACAAGCTACTTGGACACGCTAACCCACATATACCACCATCTCTCAGATATCCTAATCTTTCATGGACTTCAGTTACCCATATGGTCGAGTGAATATACCTCAGAAGCCATTTTCCCGAAAAACTTAGACCTGTTTTTTCAGTATTTTTCGTTTTTCTCCAAAATCTTGGGAAAAACTCCTGCTGAAGCTTTGAGTATCCTAGCCAAAGCTTCTTAATGCTTTTAACGATTTCTGGCATTTCTTTTCATGCCAAAAATATACGCATTTTACAGATATAAAGGGCGAAATAGCATGAAACACTGGCCAGGAGGAGGGCACGTTAGTAAGCGCTGAATGCAAATTTTCTTTCACCAATCTGGTTTCTTGTCCAACAATTCCAAATTTAGTCATTTCTGGTGTTTTTCTAACCGTTTTGAGACAATTTTGCTTATTACACGCCATAAAAGGCCATACTTTGACTAAACAATAGCCCAAAATTGCTATTTTTAGCTTGAATTTTTACTTACTTGAGTAAAATATGCTTTTTCCGACGTTTAGGAAAAAATCGGGAAACACCGAAAAAACACACCTCACATGCATGATATAATTCTTCCATCAACCCTCGCACATTGTAAAACACTCCATACGTGATTTGTTTAACTTTAGTACTTAGTAGTTAGTACTTGTTCAACCAAACTAACACTGAAAGTTTCTTTTATGAGGGGCGACCATGTTAAACATCATGTGCATACACCCCCCCCCCCAACCAAAAAGCCCAAGCCCCCCCCCCCCCCCAATTTTTTACCACCCCCCCCCCCCTCCTTTTTTTTATAACTTATTTTCCTTTTCATTTTTTTTTTTTTTTTTTTTATAATTTTAAATTAATAATAATTACCTACATTCCACACCCCTTTTTTTTTTTTTTTTTTCTAACTTAATTTTTTTTTTTTTTTTATTTTTTAACCAAAAATTTCTTTTTTTTCGATTTTTTATTTTTTTTTATTCCCCACCCCCTCCCAAATTTTTTTCCACACCCCCCCAACCCCCCTCCCCCCATCGGCGGGTGACCTGTTACATGTATGATCATGTGTATGTACAATGTCAAGGTTTGGGGTCGAAACTTAACTCAAAGTAAGTATCTATAATCTTTTCCTATAGCCTCTTTTTTCTCCTTATTGATTTCCTCCCCTATTTTCCTTTTCTTTAATTAGAACGGACGACATACCTCTGCATAGAGCGTTGCCACAGGACCCAGTTTTGCTAGATTCGCCGGAACAGTACGCGCCTCCTGCAGTGGGAGTTGGGTTAGTACACGATCGCGTTCTTAACCTCACGCCACCACCGCAACTGACACTGCAAGGTCCCCAGCCTGTCCAGTCAGTCCAACCGCCAGCAGCTGCATGCAACAGAATCGTCAGTCACTGGTTCTCTTAGAAAATTGCACTCTTACTGCCGCATAAGCCCGAATTGCAATCGATGGTCTGACTGGCGTGGCCCACACAGTACTTGCCGCCGCCCTTTGGCTCTGGATTGTTACACTTCCTAGTCCTGGTTCGCATTCCCGTGCCACAAGTGCGACTGCACGTTCCAAAGGGACCCCATAAACCCCAACCACCGTCAACTGAAACCAAGCCAACCATCTGAGCACCAGTGAGCAGAGTCAGTCACCTGCACATGACTGCGCTTGACAGTCTATTGTTTGACTGGCCGCTCCTACACAGTTCTTGCCACCACCAGTGGGAGTGGGATTGTCGCAGCGACGAGTGCGTGTCTTCATGCCCTTGTTGCAGGTGACGCTGCAGCCTGAGTAGGCCGTCCACGCGCTCCATTGGCCATCCACTGCAACAGGGAAGCTGTCTTCAGCTGCAACACTGCGCATTCACTGCCCACCTGCACACGATTTCACCTCGCAGTTCTCGGTCTGGCTGGGCTTGCCCACGCATTTCGGGAACTGACCTCCCTGGGGGTCGTTGCAGTAGCGAGTGCGAGTTCTCATGCCGGCGCCGCAAGTCAAGCTGCAACCTGACCAGGGGCCCCAGAAAGACCAACCTGCGGCCGCTGTAAACTGGACAATAAAACCCTTTAGTCATTAATCCAACTCAAACCACTTACGAGATTGTCCTGAAACAGTAAGGGTATATTGCAATAGAAAAATGAGAGCTCATACCAACACACAAGCCCAAAGCAGCCAGTCGGGCTCTCGTAATGCTGAGTGAAGTGGAATCAAGGAAGCTGTAGGAAGTTAGTTTGAAGCTGTTGGCTGGCACGCCGGTGGCGAACTGGGTTATCTGAGCTAGACTTGGGGAGTTGGAATTTCTGATGATAAGGGCCAGGATGTGGCTGTCAGGCAGCCCTAGTATCTGGTTTTTGATTCCTGTCATAGTTCCTGAGCTCGTTCTAAAATAACTGACGTCAGTCACATTACAGAGATCCAGCGCAGCTCACATGATATCAGCCAAAAGAAAGACCACTCGTTTCACGCTAGGTCTAGCCTTCTGTTGAATCTCCTGCAGTGCCAATTGCATGCCACTAAAATCAACAATAGCTTTAAAATCTAGAGAAAATCAATCTTCCACATACGAGGGTGTGTAGGTGCCTCCACTCCTGTAACCCAAACTCAAAATAGCCGATTTTACATCAGCATTAGTAGAATGGGTGTCCAAACGGAATCGGTACAAGGCATTTGAATTAAAAGTTATAGCTGCCACTCGCACACTGCCACCGTCTATTGCAAATGACTCTGTCAGACTGGCCAGGTACTGTTTCGCCTAAAAAAACACAAGCTGTTCGAATTAGGAAGTAAAGCAAAGGCCGATTTATACTTCTGCCAGTCCGACGGCACTGGCACTTCAGATTTTTGCAGACTAGCCATAGATTAATTGTGAGGCAGAGCTACATAAAAAATGCCAGTGCCATCGGACTGGCAGAAGTATTGTATAACCGGCCTTAAAGCAACTAGTCTACCTTAGAGTATTCAGAACCCGACACGCTGCCAGATTCATCCACCACAATTATGAACTCAAACTCAGGCTCGCAGGCCGCTGAAAGACACAGGTCAATCTGACTGTATGCTGTTTGGCTGAGCTTATCTTTAGCGCAAGTTGACTGGAAGAACGCAAGAAAGCAGAACATAAAGACAACTTACAGTCACAGGGCGTAGTGTTGCAGTCGATGGTTTCACTGGGAGGGCCCACACAAGCCAGTCCACCCTGGGATGGTGCAGGGTTGGTGCAAGACCTGGTCCGCGTCTTCTGACCTGTGCCACAGGTAAGACTGCATGTGCTGTACGCACTCCACTGAGTCCACCCGCCGTTCACTGAAAACAGCAAAATTATCGTAAGATATCCATATGTATCTGCATCCAGAGTGCCAAACAATAGCCTCTTACACAGAGCAAACTACGTAAAGCTGGATACAAAAAATGAGAGTACCGATAAGTAGGGCATTTTATTGTGGGTTTAAGCCAATGACGGAACATTCAATATTGCGCTTGTGAGCACAACCCACAGTAAAATGTCCTACTTATCAGTACTTTAATTTTTTCTATCCAGCTTTAGTTTGCTCTGTCAAATTTGTTTGTTATCATTGTTTGGCATCCTGTAAGTACAAGAGTGCAAACGGAACAGCAGACCATACCTTTACACGTCTGAGTATTGCAGTCAACGGTCTCACTAGGCTTTCCAGTGCAAGGTTGACCGCCTTGTCCAGGTGCTGGATTAGTGCAAGAACGCGTTCTGGTCTTCATGCCCCCTCCGCATGTTGTACTACAGGTACTGTACGGTCCCCAAGGTGTCCATTTGCCATCAACTAAAAAGTTAATCAATAAACTCATGCTCAGTCAATGCAAAGCAGACCTTTGCAAGTTCCTGTGGCGCAATCTTCTGTCTCACTGAACTTTCCAGGACACGGCTGACCGCCACCAGAAGGAGGCGGGTTGGTGCAGCTTCTGGTTCTAGTCCTCTGTCCGCCATCGCAGGTGACACTGCAGGAACTCCAATGCAACCAAGTGGCCCAGTTGCCATCCACTGAAAGGTTCACTGTGCTTACTTCATCTACTGTATCTGTTGCCTACCTTTGCATGGTATTTTGTTGCAATCTTCTGTCTTGCTTGGAGCTCCTACGCACGCCTGGCCACCGCCTGAAGGTGCCGGATTCGTGCAAGTGCGGGTACGAGTGCGCATGCCTCCACCACATGTGACACTACAAGTGGTCCATGGACCAAACGCTGACCAACCACCATTAACTACAACCCTTCTTTAAAAGAAATAGTCTTTGCCTCTTCTGTATCTAACCTTTACACGTCTGAGTACCGCATGAAGCAACTACGCTGTTAGGTCCCGGGCATGCTGCACCGCCGGCAGACGGAGGCGGACTGTCGCAGCTGCGAGTCCTGATTCTGTAACCTCCACCGCAAGTGACACTGCATATGGTCCACGGTTTCCATGGCGACCATTTGCCATCAACTGAACAAGTCTGCTCAACACCAGCTCCAGATGTCGACCCACTCACCTCCACAGGGTTGAATGTTGCAATCTCTGGTTACACTGGCGGGTCCTATGCAGTCCTTGCCGCCCTGTGAAGGTGGCGGATTGTTGCACTTCCTGGTGTTGGTTTGCATTCCTCTGCCGCAAGTCAAACTACATGTGCCCCAACCATTAAACGGTGACCAGCCGCCGTCCACTGAAACATCGATGCATGTGTAAGGAATTAGACATGCAATGACTGGTGCACAAACCGCCGCATCTCTGTATGTTGCAATCTTGTGTTTCACTTTGCTCTCCAGAACAGTCTCTGCCTCCATCAACTGGTGATGGATTGTTGCACTGTCTAGTTCTGGTATGCATGCCACCGCCGCAAGTCAGTGAGCAAGTGCCCCATGCACTCCAACTCGACCACTTGCCATCCACTGTAAGCCAGCTATTATAGTTACCAAGTGACAGTTTTGAGACCTCACCTGCGCATGTTTGATTGTTACATTCTTTGTAGTGACTGGCCGAACCCCAACAAGCTTGTCCGCCATTTGATGAGGGAGGATTATTACAAATTCTCGTTCTGGTTTTGTACCCAGTGCCGCATGTGACACTGCATGTGCCAAATTTGCCCCAATCTGACCATCCACCATCCACTAAAACTTCTACTTTTTAGAGGAAACAAACAAATTTCACTTTATATACCTCCACAAGGTTTTTTGTTGCAGTCTCTAGTTTCACTGTACTTCCCAACACATGGCAAACCGCCGGCCAAAGGAGGTGGGTTGTTGCACGCTCGAGTTCTGGTTCGCATACCACGACCGCAAGTAAGACTGCACGTACCCCAGGGGGACCATTTGGACCAACCTCCGTCCCCTAAACCCTGATTTTGCACCAACAACACGAAAATGTAGTGGAAATTCACGTGCGCAGGGTCTTTTATAGCAGTCTCTAGTTTGACTGCCTTTTCCAACACAGGTTTTGCCCCCATTTTCTGGAGCCGGATTGTTGCATGCGCGTGTCCTTGTTTGCATACCACGGCCACAAGTCAAACTGCATGTGCTCCATGCACCCCAGCGTCCCCATCCACCATCAACTACAAATAACTCTGCGTGTACTATTACACAATGACAAACCATCCCTTACTCGCGCAGGGATTTGTGCTGCAGTCCATAGTTTGAGTAGGCGACCCATCGCATGCAGCGCCACCATTAGTGGGCGAAGGGTTGGTGCAGGTTCTGGTGCGAGATTTCATGCCAGTGCCACAAGTCCTACTGCAAATCGACCATGCCGACCACTTGGTCCAACCACCGTTCACTAGAACCCAACAACTGTTCCACTTGAAATGGACACAGGGTGCAGTCAATGCAACTAACCAGCGCATGAGCTGGATTTGCAGGGTCTGGCTTCGCTTGCGTCACCCACGCAGTATTTTCCGTTTCCACTGGGTGCAGGCTTGGTACAGGTTCGTGTTCGAATCTGGGAACCACCACCACAGGTGACACTGCACTGACTCCATCTGCCCCATTCAGCCCAGCCTCCATGAACTAAACCACTCCTGTGCAGAAGAATAAGTAAAATGGAAATCCATACTTGGCAATCCAACACAAGGCGGTCTAGGACAGACTGGGCATTTCTGGGTGTTGCAACTGTCAACTTCACTGGGAGATCCAGCACAACCGCGTCCACCATTCAGTGGCGCAGGGTTGGTACAAGTGCGAGTACGGGACCGTTTGCCACTGCCACAGGTATCACTGCAGTCACTCCAGCGACTCCATTTTGACCAATGACCGTGTATGGGCTCATTGGCTAAAATAATACCTTGTACAGCCAGTCATCATCATGGCTTGTAGAGAAAATGCCACAACGTACATTTACATGGACACTGAGCAAAACATGCCACTTCCAAGAATTTAATTTTGCAGCGATCAATTTCGAAGGCGCATGGGTTGAAGTAGGTCTTTCCATTATCTCCGCAGACTGGATTGTATTCGCGAGTGCAAGATCTTTCACATGGATCTGCAGCAACAAGCAGATTATACTGACATTACAGCAAAGCAATTTTAAAAAGTACCACGAGCAGGACAGGTGATGTCAGGAGACCAGCTTCCATCGGATTGGCATGATATTTCATATCTGGTGTCTCTAGCATCATTGCACCTCACCCAAGCATTCGTACCTGGCCAATAGGCACCATTTTCTGGTTGCTGAGAGTAACCTGTTATTGTAGCACCAAACGGAATTGTTGGAGTGGGACAGCCAGGTGGAGCTAAAATTAAATTTCTATTAATGGGCAGTTCAGTTTTTGCCAAGAATTGGGTCCAATATTATGCTTGCCAAATCAGTGGACACAGGACTGCCGGACAAAAACGGATGGACGAATATGACATGGCAGAAGGGGGGGTAAATTCCAGGGTATCGGCTTGTAATCTGTGCAGTTCTCAAAAAGGTTGTCAGTGTTTTTGTAGGTTGAGTCGGAGTTCGGAATAGGTCAAAGTTTTAAATATATTTATCTTTCTTGCCTCTTTATTTTCTTTACCTTCCATTTTCCACCTTTCTTTAATTAAGCTGAGGTGTAAAGTATCGCTGAGAGCAGAGAGGGGGATACCCCACCAAGGTCCCATGTAATAACACAGTCCCCAATCTTTGACAACAGCTAAGCATCAGCTGATCATTTACCAGATGGGCAGGAGCCACCCGGCGACCAACTACCATCAGACTGGCATGTGATTTCAAAACTTGGAGCCTTTTTATCCTTGCAACTGACCCAAGCAATTGTGCCTACTGGATAAGCGCCACTTTCTGCACTCTGTGAGTATCCTGTTATTGTAGCACCACTTGGAACTGCCGGTGTTGGACAACCTGTTGATGAACAAGAACATATAGCAAACAAATTAATTAGCCCTTGTTTATGCTTAGATAGAATATTCGTCAAAAACATGCTGTTCTGAAAAACAAGTCCACCTACCAGGAGCAGGACAAACAATGTCATCTGTCCAGCTTCCATCTGACTGGCAGGTGATTTCGAATCTGGTACCTTTAGGATCATTACAACTGATCCAAGCCAATGTGCCAGGTGAGTAAGCACCATTTCGAGGACTTGTAGAATAGCCTGTAGCTGTAGCACCACTTGGCACTGTTGGTGTTGGACATCCTGGAGGGTCTGAACATGCAACTACTACTATTCGTGTCAAATCAGTCTTGTTTTTGCATGTGTATCTGTCAAGAACAAACAATTTGAAAGACAACAGCACTTACCAGGAGCAGGACAAACAATGCCATCTGTCCAGCTTCCATCAGACTGGCAGGTGATTTCGAATCTGGTACCTTTAGGATCATTGCAACTGATCCAAGCCAATGTGCCAGGTGAGTAAGCACCATTTTCAGGATTTGTAGAATAGCCTGTTACCGTTGCACCACTTGGTACTGTTGGTTTTGGACATCCTGGGGGTTCTGAACATGCAACTACTATTCGTGTGAAGTAAGTCTTGTTTTTGCATGTGTATCTGTCAAGAACAAACAATTTGAAAGACAACAGCACTTACCAGGAGCAGGACAACCAGTGCCATCTGTCCAGCTTCCATCTGACTGGCAGGTGACTTCGAATCTGGTACCTTTAGGATCATTGCAACTGATCCAAGCCAATGTACCAGGTGAGTAAGCACCATTTTGAGGATTTGTAGAATAGCCTGTTACCGTTGCACCACTTGGTACTGTTGGTTTTGGACATCCTGGGGGTTCTGAACATGCAACTACTATTCGTGTGAAGTAAGTCTTGTTTTTGCATGTGTATCTGTCAAGAACAAACAATTTGAAAGACAACAGCACTTACCAGGAGCAGGACAACCAGTCCCATCTGTCCAGCTTCCATCTGACTGGCAGGTGACTTCGAATCTGGTACCTTTAGGATCATTGCAACTGATCCAAGCCAATGTACCAGGTGAGTAAGCACCATTTTGAGGATTTGTAGAATAGCCTGTTACCGTTGCACCACTTGGTACTGTTGGTTTTGGACATCCTGGGGGTTCTGAACATGCAACTACTATTCGTGTGAAGTAAGTCTTGTTTTTGCATGTGTATCTGTCAAGAACAAACAATTTGAAAGACAACAGCACTTACCAGGAGCAGGACAACCAGTCCCATCTGTCCAGCTTCCATCTGACTGGCAGGTGACTTCGAATCTGGTACCTTTAGGATCATTGCAACTGATCCAAGCCAATGTGCCAGGTGAGTAAGCACCATTTTGAGGATTTGTAGAATAGCCTGTTACCGTTGCACCACTTGGCACTGTTGGTGTTGGACATCCTGGGGGTTCTGAACATGCAACTACTATTCGTGTCAAATCAGTCTTCTTTTTGCATGTCTATCTGTCAAGAACAAACAATTTGAAAGACAACAGCACTTACCAGGAGCAGGACAAACAACGCCATCTGTCCAGCTTCCATCTGACTGGCAGGTGATTTCGAATCTGGTACCTTTAGGATCATTACAACTGACCCAAGCCAATGTGCCAGGCGAGTAAGCACCATTTTGAGGATTTGTAGAGTAGCCTGTTACTGTAGCAGCACTTGGCACTGTTGGTGTTGGACATCCTGGGGGTTCTGAACATGCAAGAAGATGTGTCAAGTCAAACTTGTTTTAGCATATGCATTGGAAACAGTTTACTTGATTAACACACAAAACAGAATGATTACACAAAGAGAGAGAGAGAAGGCCGGGTATTTATACAAATCTTTCAGCACTCACCACTCCCACTATCAGAATTCAAGAGGGTCTCTTCTGTGCTGATGGCCATTGGACTTGACACTTGTAGAGACTCATGGACCTGAAGGACTTGTGGTAGTCACGGACTTGTAGAACTGGTTAGGTGGTCCCAGGGACACATGGTACATGTTGAACTTTGTGGACTTGTGGGCTGGACGCATGGGACTTGTGGAACGTGGTAGAAAACGAATGACAGAGTCACTTCATTCCAATGGGCGTCAGTGGGGCTAATGATCACCAGGAAACAAGCTTGTAGAACTTGGAGGATGCGGACATAGGCGTTAGTTGAGTGGGGTGGTGTTCCAGCAACCTACACTACACAACAAGATGAGAAAGTGCAGTATCGAGAGTTGCAGTCTGGGCGTCAAAGAAAGAATGGAACTGTTGATGAGTATTGGCATCTTCCAGCACTCTGCGCCATGTGAGACAGGATTGTCGTACAAAGTCAGTGATTTCAGCAGACCAGTGAGCAAAGGTAATGTCAATAGCGGATTGGTTAAATCGGTAGACAGTGGGACATGGTAGACTGGCTGTGAGGTAGGGTTGAGCAGCTTGCAGATGATCACGAAAAGTAGTAAAGAGCTGTTCGTAGAGGTCAGCCATAGCCTGTTGTTGTTGACAGGCCTCTTGACGTTGGTGTTGAGCTTCTTGACATTGTTGTTGCAGATAGTATTGGAAATATTGAGGGGGTGGGAAGGCGCAGAAGGACATAGCTCATTTTGCCCATCAGAAATGTGAGCAGAAGGTATAGAAGATGAACCAGAAGAAGTGGGAGAAGTAGCCTTTGGCTTGGCCTTGTGAAGAGCACAAGGGAAAAGAAAGACTTGGGAGCGCAAATGATTTAACAGAGAGAAGGCCAGCTATTGATACAAATCTTTCAGTATATATGTACATGGCATTTGTCAAGAGCAAACAATTTGAAAGACAACAGCACTTACCAGGGGCAGGGCAAATGATGCCATCTGTCCAGCTTCCATCTGCTTGGCATATGATTTCAAATCTGGTACCTTTAGGATCATTGCAACTGACCCAAGCCAACGTACCAGGTGAGTAAGCATTATTTTGAGGAGTTGTAGAATAGCCTGTTACTGTTGCACCACTTGGTACTGCTGGTGTTCGACATCCTGGGGGTTCTGAACATGCAAGTACAGTGTATGTGTCTAGTCACTATTGTTTTTGCATATGCATCAAAAGATTATGATTGTTCAGTGTGAGTGTTTTGTGTATCTAGCTTGATGTGCGGTTGTTCATAGTCGTGTTCTCTGTTTGCAATGACTAGTCATAAACTTTCCGTTTGATTTGTGCCGAGAAACCGGTCTGAACCAACCTGCTGCGCTCCCACAAGTCTCTCCATTCAACAGTTCCTGTTCTCAAGTTCCCTTCACTTCAGTCATCCGTTTCTACCACTCGAGTGATCGATCGTCAGGCATAGACATGGCCCCGTTCAATGCTCACTTAGTTATCTATTTCCCTATACTTCCCTGGCTTTCCTCAAAGCCCTCATCTCTACAACTACTCTACTGCAACTCCTCAAACACCAACAGCCACAATATCAAGAGCAACTACAGCTTCACCAACAAGAGAAACAGATTTTAGCCAACCACTTTCAACAAGAGCCACTCAAGCTTCAACAAGAACAATTTCAGCAACAGCAACAGATTTTATCCAACCACATTATCCTGTGTTCACGAGATACCTGTCTCAGCGCAGCAAGACCCCAGAGAAAGAGTCGAAAGCAGACAATCTTCGTTTTGTGTTTGAAAGAGGAGAAGAACCGAGAGGAAAGATGAAAAAGAGAAAGATGAGGAAAACGAGGAAGAGAAGGAGGATGGAGGAGACAGAGGAAGAAGATGAAAGATGACGAGGAAGGAAAGAAGGAGCAGCACAATGAGAAGGAAGATGATGCGAAATAGAATGATGCGAAGAAGGAAGATAATGAGAAGAAAGAGGATGTTGAAGAGAAAACAGAGGAAGAGGAGCATCCGTTTGAGCATTCTGGAAAAGAGTTGGAAGCCGGTTTTACTGATGATATGATGAGAGATGAAAGGCACACGAAGGAAAGAATGCAGCACGAAAGAGATTGAGTCAACAAGGTGTCAGAGTGATATGTACGAGTCTGTAGAGCCTGTGCGTACATGTCCTGTCTTGTTTGTTATGTCGGCCGGCCCTGTCAGTGTTATTGATCGCATCAGGTGATTTGTGCACAACACGGCCAAGCGCAAGGAGAACGCCCTGTTAAACTAACTCACTCTCTCCGCGCGCGCCTGCCTTGCGGTTGGCCTCAGTTCTCTCTATTGTGTAGTGTGCGTGGTTTGGCCAGCCATTTTGCTGTAAGCTGGCAGTGTTCACTCTACTGTGCCTTTGGAGTAAAAAGCTTGTTGTTGCGTCGTCTCTAGCACCGTGACAACCGGTAGGACAAGGAGCGTGACACGAAGAACAACAGAGGACCAAAGCCACAGATGGAACAATGACGACGCGTGTGCAATTCGAAGCCCTGCCACTGCCACTGAGGGAGCCTCCGCCACTACCAATGAGTGAGTCGGTTTAATACAACGTCTCACTACTGAGGGAGGATAAGCGTGCGTCTCGTTTGCTCCAGACGGGGAGCGTCGTCGTGCGTCTCCTTCGTTGCTGAAGGAGGCATAATCGTGCATCTCGTGTCACCCAGGCCGATGCGGATTCGTGCATCTTGTGCCACCCAGGCGGGTCGGATTTGTGCATCCCGTGTCACCCGGGCAAGTGAGGAATCATGCATCATTGAGGCGGAGCCCAGTGCCCAGTTGCTATACTGATGGCACAACTGGGACCTAGCAAGCTGTACCTGCCTCCACCTGACCGGTACTGGACCCATCCAGGGGAGTCACCAGTGCTGACGTGGTCCTTATGGGAGCAGCTGTTCACCTTCTTCATCACTGCTGTGGACACAACTAGACCTGCTGAGGGCAAGCTCACTGATTGGTTTCTGCAGCGATCGCAATCTTCTGAAGATGGCGCGATCATGGAGGCAGACCTGATGGAGTACCTGCTGGCCATACAGTTGGTCAAGGGGATGAGTTGTCGCGAAACGCAGAAGTTGTTAGTCCAAAGAGACATCAACTTGGACAGATTCGCTGAAATCGCGCAAGCAGATGAGACGGCGTGCCTCGATGCTGCCAAACTGATGGGAGGTCTATATGAGTGGATCGGCATGGCCAGTCGAGACCGGAATCAGCGCAGAGGACCGAAGGGGTGGAGAGGAGGCCAGGAGCGCCATCCCCAGCCTGCTAAGCCTGCTAGTGATTCGGAGTCAGAGTTGGAGAGGGAGTCAGATGCAGAGGGAGTCTGCACAGCCTGTGGCAGACACGGTCATAGAGAAAACGCCAAATCGCGCAGGGCGAGGGGATGGGAGTGCCGCAACTGCCAGAGAGTCGGCCACTTCGCTAAGATGTGCAGACCTGGACCACCCAATCAGTCAAGAAGTCGTGGGAGCCGAGGTAGGCTAGAGGGGGATTGAGGAAGAGCGCGAAACAGTGGAACGCTGTCATCCACCCTGAGAGCCAGACCGGTGGACCACTACATGACTCAAACTGACAGAAAGAAGACCGGCCTTTTAAGAAGAAAAGGGTGTTGATATGTACGAGTCTGTAGAGCCTGTGCGTACATGTCCTGTCTTGTTTGTTATGTCGGCCGGCCCTGTCAGTGTTATTGATCGCATCAGGTGATTTGTGCACAACACGGCCAAACGCAAGGAGAACACCATGTTAAACTAACTCACTCTCTCTCCGCGCGCGCCTGCCTTGCGGTTGGCCTCAGTTCTCTCTCTTGTGTAGTGTGCGTGGTTTGGCCAGCCATTTTGCTGTAAGCTGGCAGTGTTCACCCAGACTGTGCCTTTGGAGTAAAAAGCTTGTTGTTGCGTCGGCTCTAGCACCGTGATGACTGGTAGGACAAGGAGCGCGACACAAAGAACAACGGAGGACCAAAGCCACAGATGGAACACAGAGCAGAGCGAATTACAGAGATGAAAAATCGGAAGAGAAGGAATAGGCAACTGAAGTCTACAATTTGTTTCCAACAGCTGTCAGGCACAGAAGAGGTCCACTCGATGTCTAGTAAGCCGGATTCAGAATGTCGCGTCACGTTGCGCCACCTGGCTTTGCTTGGCGCCAGCGTTGGCCGACGCCCTCTATGGTCGGCCGCCTGAACTTGGCCTCATTCACAGTGCCGCCTCTTCTCGCTGCACGTCAGAGGTCCACTTTACCGTAGTTTGCTGTTTGATAAGCAGGCGCACTAGCACATAGAATGGTTTTCTGCTGGCCTGCGCACTACATTAGTACTGCAGCTTAACCCTTTGACACACCGACTCCTACCATTCGCACCTTTCCTATTAGACTACCGGAACATTTGCTGGCATGCAATGGGCTGGGGGTTAAGGGGAAATCTGTCAACAACAAACAATTTGATAGACAACAGCACTTACCAAGGGCAGGACAAATGATGCCATCTGTCCAGCTTCCATCTGTTTGGCAGGTGATTTCAAATCTGGTACCTTTAGGATCATTGCAACTGACCCAAGCCAGCGTACCAGGTGAGTAAGCACCATTTTGAGGATTTGTAGAATAGCCTGTTACTGTAGCACCACTTGGCACTGTTGGTGTTGGACATCCAGGGGGTTCTGAACACTTCAGTGTATGTGTCTATTAACCCTTGTTTATTAATGTGTATACACAGTGGCATTGTCAACAACAAACTCAAAGACAAATAAATAACATACCAAGGCCGGGGCATGTGATGCCATCTGTCCAGCTTCCATCTGTTTGGCAGGTGATTTCGAATCTGGTACCTTTAGGATCATTGCAACTGATCCAAGCCAATGTGCCAGGTGAGTAAGCACCATTTTGAGGATTTGTAGAATAGCCTGTTACTGTAGCACCACTTGGTACTGTTGGTGTTGGACATCCTGGGGGTTCTGAACACTTCAGTGTATGTGTCAATTAACCCTTGTTTATAAATGTGTATACACATGCAATGTACAGTGGCATTTGTCAACAACAAACTGAAAGACAAATAAACAACATACCAGGGGCGGGGCATGTGATGCCATCAGTCCAGCTTCCATGTGATTGACAGGTGATTTCGAATCTGGTGTCTTTAGGATCGTTGCACCGGATCCAGGCTAACGTGCCGGGTGAGTACGCACCATTTTGCGGATTTGTAGAATAGCCTGTTACTGCAGCACCAATTGGTATTGTTGGTGTTGGACAGCCTAAACGTTAATTTTGTCCAACTAACATATGGAGGCTGACTGCCTACCTTTTGCAGCACAGGGACAGGGACCATTGCAGGCCTTGGTAATGAGTTTGTTTCTACACTGTGCCACTTCCAATTGACAAATGTTGCTGTAAGTCTTGCCGTTGCTGCCACAGACTGGATTGTACTCTCGCGTGCAAAGTTTGTCACAAGGGTCTTAGACAGAAAAGCTAACACTCACCAGGATTTAACTAAATATGACTGAGTACCTTGCGCTTTGCAGGAACCAGTTGCCAGCCAACTTTGGTCTGCCTGACATACCAGTTTGTAGGTGCTTCCATCCTTGCATTTCACCCAGGCTTCGGTACCTGTCCAGTATCGCCCGTCGACCGGATTTTCGAATAATCTATCACTTCCTGCCCACTGGGAGGAAGTGGCTCAGCACAGCCTCAAACCAGACTCGGTTTACAACAATGAGCAAAGTGAATGAAATGCCATTTTCTAACCGCCACTTCTGACTGTTACACACGCGACGGTCGACCGAATTTCCGCCGCCGCTGCCATTGCCAGAAGGAGGTGGATTATTGCACTGACGTGTGCGTTTCTGGAATCCGCCATTACAGGTGGCGCTGCAGGTGTCAAAGGACTCCAAGTTGACCAACCACCGTCCACAGCAGCACCTAGGGAGAAGCTCAGTGAAACTGTAAAAAGCCAAGTTCAACTCACCATCGCATGACTGAGTCTTGCATTCTTGTTCCTCGGTGTCATCTCCTTCACAAGGTTCGCCGTTGCCAGAGGGTGTGGGATTAGTACAGGTACGTTCTGGTCTGCACTCCGCCCCCACAAGTCACACTGCAGCTACTGAATGCTCCCAGGAAGCCCAACCTCCATCCACGTTAGGCAATCCTCAAATGACATCAGTTCAGCAGACACTGCTCACTTTCATACCATACATGTCATCCGCTGATGGGGCTGGGAGAAGCGGGGCCGCTGGCGCCGGCCAAGGGGGTAAGCCCAAATTCTAGGGGAAGACAGTTGGGTACTAAAAACGACCAAAAGCGCTAAAAATCGTCAAAAACGCTAATTTCGGCTCAAATTAGCGCTAAAAGTGCTGTTTTACAGACGATTTGAGCAATTTTAGTGTCTGAAATTCTAAAAAAAATTGTAAAAATTTGCTGAAAAAATTACTTCCCGGAAAATGACAGGGGGTCGGAAACTCGTCTCGGGGTCGCCGATCAAGAGATCGGGCCTAAGTTGTGTGGAGGGCAGACCCCCGGAACAAGCATGTTTCATAGAAAGGAAAGAATAGCTGACCTGTAAGAAGCCCGTCGGCAGCCAGAGCCTTAGCCTCCGAGTACATGTTGGAAGCAGTCTGATGCGCTGCCTGCAATGCTGCTTCCACAGCCGCCGTCCTCCCATGCACGTACGCATCGTTCCGTTGCAAAGTAGCCAACTTGGCGTACTAAAGCACAGTGATAGTTAGCCACATTAGAGGCAGAAAGGCAAAGCAGCCCCTGTTTCCTAGATTAAAAAGCAACTACCAATGTCTGAAGAGTGACGCTGCAACATTGCTGGCCGGAAAGTAAGGGGTGCGGTGCACAGACCAAAACACGCCACAAGCGTCGCAGCCCAGAGGGCGGCGAGCTTAGTGACGTACATGGTGCAAATGGTGCATGACAGATGCTTGGCTAGTTATATACAGAGATCAAAGTACCGCTCATTTGTCAATCAGATAAGACCGGCTGATGTGTCAAGGAAAAATGACCGCTAGTTCAAAGATTCGCAGCCTGACCCTTGACCTGATAAGCGTGACTTGAACTGACAAAAACGGTTTCCTCTTGTCAGCCGTGACAAATTGCAATATGCCAGCACTAAAGGCCAAAGTTTTCGTGATTTACAACGAGCTTTAACCATATCTCAACTGTCCGCTAGCTAACCTCTTTCCGCATGTACATTGTAACAGAGGAATTTTACAGTCCGGCACTTGACCTTTATGGTACTGGCACCGTATGTGGTACCGGTACCTACAGTAGGCTAATTGGCATCACATATATGTAGTACTCCTATGTTCCGGCCACAGTGGTCGTACCATATATGGTAACAATACCACAGTATAACCACCACTTATGGTACCCCTACCTTGGCACTGGTACATACATGGGGCGGGGGGTATTGGGTATACCCCTCCCCCCTCGCCAGCCAATACCCCCCTGGCCGGCCATACCCCCTCCCCACCCCCGCCCCTCCCGGAAGGAG
>JASANB010002802.1:0-44921 GCA_030248155.1 Sabatieria punctata | reverse complement strand
AAAATGGAAGTCTCGATAAATGCAACAAGTCAGTACATGGAACAAAAATGGTGTGACTACCATTTTCCTCTACTGTACATACAAGGCAAAACATGGTGAATGGAACAACTTGCCAAATGGAACATAAATATTGGATCATCTGGCATTCCATTTATGAGGTTAGACTGTACTTTCTTTGACACATCCAGGGTTGGGTAGCTGTTAAAAACATGTTGATAACACGTTAATAATATGTTATTAACACAGGCCTTGTAAATAATTCTATTTAGTGTAAAACATTCCATTGAATCTTACACTAATTAGGGGACTTTTTGGTAATTTTTTGGAGCTATTGAAGTCTTTATACAGGAATGTCTCGAAATTTTTGTAAGGAAAGTGTACTGTGGCCTAATTCGTGCTGCAAAGTCATTTCAATGAACTACAATGTACAGTAGAGATGTGCACGGGCACCTTTTTTCCTGCCCGGCCCGGCCCGGCGGGCCGATCAGGTGAGGCATGCCCGGCCCGCCATGCCCGACGGGCATCAAAATCGGGCCCGGCCCGGCCCGGGGGGGGGGCTGAAAATGGTGCCCGGCCCGCCCAAATCCGGCCCGGCCCTGTCCGGCCCGTTAATTTTGCTTTGTCTTCCTAAATTTTTGAAAATTTGGGATTAATTTTCAGATTAAAAGCTAAATTTCATGTCAAGCTTTGGAAATTAGCATTTTAAAACAGCGAATTTCAAATTTATGCTTGCTTTTAATTAGAGTGCGAACTGGTATTGGGTTGTTTTCCAGGAATTGGATATTGGGGTTTTTGTCATTGATAATGATGCACAATGTACTAATACCATACAATGTACATTACATATCCAGGGCAGTGGGGTGGGGGTGTTTGACACCCTTTTTAAAGCCAGACGCAGAAGCTCACTCAACCTTAGAAATCAAAGTGTGCACTTGAATCTAAGCTTGAGCTCCAAATTGAGGCTTAAAATTAAGTTGGTCGGCAGGTGGGGTAAAGGCTTGTGTACGAACGGCACCTACGCTGAAATTCTGTTAAAATAATTCTGCATACGGTAGAACGGCGCGTATTTTGAATTCATTTGGGGCAATGCTAAGCTAATCAAGGTGTTTTTTTGTATTCTGCTGTTCTTTATGCATGCCCGATGGGCATCAAAATCGGGCCCGGCCCGGCCCGGGGGGGCTGAAAATGGTGCCCGGCCCGGCCCGGCCCGTCCAAAATCGTTGACGGGCATGCCCGGCCCGTGCACATCTCTAATGTACAGTGCCCATTATGACCGGTCATTTGAAGATATTATTATTATTAACAGTGTTATTAACATTCGTGAATTTACTTTTACTGTTACTGAATACAACCCTGGTCACATCAATGTAAAGTATAGTGCCCTACCCAGAATTCTTCATAGCATAGTGTAAAATTTTGAAGAGACTGGTTGGACAGCTGCCCAACCATGATGAGAAGAAATTGGAAAACTGGCAATAAAAAACGCGTTGTGAATATAAAACGTGTGTTAATAAACTGCCCGGCGATGTAGTCTACCGAAGTTGCAGGTGGTCAACAGTCTGTGTAAAAAATCCCAAGTTGAGCAAGAAATTGGCGTATCGCATGTTTCTGTGGTAGAGGCCTATAATGCCTTTCGTGAACTCTGCCAACAATGGTATTTCACAACCAACACTAAATTGTAAATGCAATTGCAAAAAATGTTTAGGTGTGAGGACCACTTGAGACCATTTAGAATGGGTGGCCCTAATACCATTGTAGAAATTGACGAGTCTGTTTTTTACAAGACAAAGTATCAAGTTAGCAGAGTTAGAGAACACAAATGGGTTTTTGGCATGGTGCAAAGAGGAACAAACAATTTGATGCTGATCCCTGTTGAGCACAGAGATGCTGCTACATTGATTCCTCTCATCGAGCAATATATTGAGCCTGGTATTTGTTATAACACCTGTTCAACCTACTTTGTTCTATTACCTTAGATAGATTAATTGTGTCAGATGGATGTGCTGCCTCTACCGAGGCGTCAATAACTTACAGCACAATTTCAATAGGGTCATCCGACAAAAATATCAACATTTATGGGTTAACCATCGGTCTGTTAAACATTTTACCTTTGTCACATTTTACTGTTAACAGATGAACCTTTTATAGTGTGAATTTCGTAGATCCAAACGATCCAAGAGTACACATACAGTCTATGGAGGCAACCTGGAAAGCTGTAAAACAAAGCATGAAACATTTGGACGGGACATCTAATGAGTTATTTGCTTCATGCCTCTACAATTATATGTTTCGCAGAACACATAACAATGAAAAAATTTTTCAGCAAATGATGTACTGGATTCGAGAATACTACCCAGTAGCTTGACGTTTACTTAAATAATAAAATTCTTGAAGTGTAAATGTCGAATTCATTAAAACGCTCTCAGAACAATGTATACAAGTGCAGCAACTTCAGAGACAGACAGGCAGCCATTACTCCCCTAAAGTACAATAGAGTGCCATTACTCCCCTAAAGTACAATAGAGCGCGATTACTCCCCTAAAGTAAAATAGTAAAATTGGAGCGTCAAATTCATAAAGGCAGTGAGAAAGTTCGCGGCGGGCGCCTTTTACGCGGCCGAAATCCGTACAAGTCATTACTCCCCTAAAGTACAATAGTAGCCCATTACTCCCCTAAAGTACAATAGAGTGCCATTACTCCCCTAAAGTACAATAGAGTGCCATTACTCCCTTAAAGTACAATAGAGTGCCATTACTCCCTTAAAGTACAATAGAGTGCCATTACTCCCCTAAAGTACAATAGTAGCCCATTACTCCCCTAAAGTACAATAGTTAAAACGGGTGCGATATGGAATTAGTGTACCTTTCCCCCACCAAATGATTACTCCCCTATAACGGCGAAAATGTCCGGATAGTTGAATAGTGCCGGTATTAAGTAGGTAGCGATTTTACATTGTCGCCAATATGTCTGCCTTTGCTAGCAGAGCAACCAAGCTGATCATGCCATACAACTGCTTTGTTTTGCTTCTGTGTTGTTTGCAGTGCTTGAAAATCAATCACAGCTGTTCCAGAGTGACTTTTCGACCGTTTCAATAGATGAAGTGAGAGCAAATAAAAACGTGATTTTTAGCCGGTAGGAGAACGTTTGCAGCGCAGAATTTATTTTAGAGTGTTTTTAGGCTCTTCTAATTCACCTAGTCACATTTTCACCATAAGACGCACCGAAACACTAAACATAGAATCAATTTACAAAGCCTCAGACCTTTGTGAAAAATTTTCACAAATTGGAAGGAATTGTAAATCACTTGTATTTTGGTGAAACAGGAACGTTTGTATTTCGTTTGTATTTGTGAAATTCTACTTGTATTTCGTTTGTATTTGTATTTGTGAATTGGCATGTTGGTGAAACAGAAATCCGTTTGTATTTGTATTTGTATTTGTATTTGTGATGATTTGTGATGATTTGTAAATTGGTGAAACAGGCCCCAGGGTGTCTCAAAAAAAATGATCACATTTCTTTTTACTGCCATTTCCGCAAATGTTGACCAAATAGGCTGAAATTTGGACTATAGGTGCCAAAATTCGGGGAATTTTATGTGTTAAAGTTTGGTGCACTAGGCTTGACTCATTCCCGAGAAATTTAAAAAAAAGTGAAATTTGTTAAATCAATAGTGAAAGCCGGTCACCGAAAAAATGATCACATTTCTTTTCACTGCCATTTCCGTAAATTTTGACCCAATAGGCTGAAATTTGGATCATAGATGCCAAAATTCGGGGAATTTTGTGTGTTAAAGTTTGGTGCACTAGGCTTGACTAGTTCTCGAGAAATTTTAAAAAAAGTGAAATTTGGTAATTTCAATAGCGAAAGCCGGTCACCGAAAAAACGTTACATTACATTATCGCCTAAACTCTAACTATAGCGTTGGAGTTCATGCGTCAACTTTTTACACACGAATTACCCTGAACATCTGCGTTTACACTCCAAATTTCATCCAATTCCGACAAAAATTAGAAAAGATACAGGAAAAGGAAATGTTTCCATTTTTCGTGACCGGCTTTCACTATTGAATTTACCAAATTTCACTTTTTTTTAAATTTCTCGGGAATGAGTCAAGCCCAGTGCACCAAACTTTAACACATAAAATTGTGCCACCTATGGTCCAGATTTCAGCCTATTTGGTCAAAATTTGCGGAAACGGCAGTAAAAAGAAATGTGATCATTTTTTCGGTGACCGGCTTTCACTATTGAAATTACCAAATTTCACTATTTTTGAAATTTCTCGGGAATGGGTCAAGTCTGGTGCACCAAACTTTAACACATAAAATTCCCCGAATTTTGGCACCTATGGTCCAAATTTCAGCCTATTTGGTCAAAATTTGCGGAAATGGCAGTAAAAAGAAATGTGATCATTTTTTTTGAGACACCCTGTACTATAAAATTTGTTTTGCTTTTTTAATAAACAAGTGTTGTAAGCCTTTTAAGAATATTTCCTAGAATAGTTGGACTCACAGCGTGTAAGTACCGTAATGCGCTGGGTTGGAGGTTCGATTTAACGTGACTCGGTAGGTTTACATATGTTGTAAGACTACAAGCAGTCATAGTACGGCTCGATTTCGGCAAGGAAGGCTAATATAGCTGCAATGTACTGTACGTACTGCTATTTCACTTCTCAGGTAAGATGACTGCTGGTCCTAGTGGCGTCGTTGGCTCAGTTGGTAGCTCGCTGCCTCTGAGTCACGACGGCCCCTGCATCCATAGCTGTTGTAGTGGGTTCGAAACCAGTCTGACTGGATTAGACGACAGAGCCACCGAAAGCTGGTGACAGCGAGTAGATAAATGGGAACCGACCGGATCTGCCATTGCACCGAAAGTCGCTGCACAAAGTACGTAGGGATGCAAATGGTATAAAAATACCAAATACCAGATGGTATTTTCTATACCAAATAATTCCAAATAGTTGATAAACAGGTCCCTAGCTGTTTGGAATGAGCGCAAAGTCATACTTTTTGTTTTTTCAGCAAAAATATATATGTTTTGCCTCAGTGGAAGAGTTTTTGTTGCATCTAAAAGAAATCTAGTCATGCCGAGAAAGAAAACGAGCAGAATTTGATGGTTTTTCACTTACTCGGGAAATGGGCAAGCACGTTGTGACGTTTGCGGTTTAGGCTCGGTCTCGATAAAGGGGCCGTCCATAAACGACGTCGTACCAAAATCCCGATTTTGCGGACTCCCCTTCCCCCAAAATCGTCTTGCGTCGTTTCATGGAGGCCCCCTCCCACTTTTTGAGAATTTTCCATGAATGGTGTCAGAAAACTGTCCGGGTTTTCAAATTTGTAGGTGGGCCCAACCCAGGATCCTTTTCTGCACGCATGACTGGCTCAAATCTCCACTCGACCGGAGCATGGTCAACGACCGACCATGCTCGCTCGGTCTCTAACCCCATTACGTATTATTAATGAAGTAAATTTTTGTCAGTATCTGCCTACGGTTTACGATCGCAGCGTATCAAGAATAGAAAAAGTGTTTCTATGTGCACAATCACAATCCAAAGATTTAGCCGTGTTGCAGTAATTGTGGTCGTACTGTATGTTTGATCGGTGGCAGCCTGGTAACAGTGTTGCCGATCCAAAAACTGTTATTTTTTGTAAAAAAAACGAACGCTTAATTGTCGCACCAAAATTGTATTCTTGCCTAAAAGCGAAAATTGCAGCCCAAAAATTATTCAGTTTCAGTTGATTGTTGCTATTTTTACCAAAATGTTATGGTTAAAACACTGCAAGTCTTCCTTCCTGGCTTTCTGTAGCATTGAATACATTTTCAACTAATGTCCTTGTCCTTCATCCGCTCCGCCCCTCAGTGTCTATCAAACAGTGCCCCTCTACTAGAACATGCTGTTTCGTAACGTAATCCGGAATTTCTGATTCATTTTGCGCAATTTCATCATCAAATTAATCTTCGCGTCTATATTCTAGAGTTGGCGCCCGGCGGATGCGAACGGGTGCGACTGGTTGCGAAGTTGCGACTGGTTGCGATGTTGCGAAGTTTAGTAGTCGCCGAAAATATGAAGCTTATACAGTATATCGACCGTTCCGCACCAAGGTATAACATGCACATCAATAATGAAGGCGCCAAATTTAAACTCAGAAAATAAGTCTCGGGCTAGTTGATACATGCCATACCGGTTCTTACTCAACAAAGAGCAGTTCGAGTCCGGTTCAAGATTGAATCTAATGTGAGGTACGCACAAACCAATTTGTCACGTAATGTGCAATGCAAGAATCGTAACTTTTCTATAGTAATGCTATGTATTTAAATCGCAGCGAAGAACAATTGATTTTCAACTAACGTTCAAGAACGCTGATGTGAAAGCAAGAATTCACAGATTTATTCCTGAAATTCTCTAAACATCATTCATCATTACACGTACGTACGCACTGAGTGGTCAAAATATATAGGATTTGGTGGAGATTTTGCACAAAGGGCACACGTCATAGGTCTCTGCTACGTACACTCACTCAAAGAAGCTACCAATGAGAAGAAAGGACACCAACGTTGATCACATACAATTGAAGCTCGTGTTCTACGGTATTTTACGCTGGTGATTACTGACAATCGGTCATAACTTACAAGCATTTACAATCGCCTGATATGTGTTCATTCTCGGCTTAGGCTACGCGTCGAGGAGAGAAAGCTACGCAATGAGACTCGGTAAAAAGCGCGTGTACAACAGAGGGGGAACAGTGCTAGTGTGTTGCGGAGAAAACCCTGTATCGTGCCAGAAGAACGGAACAAAAGACTAAATAATTAAAATGCAAGCTCGTCATTCACTGTCTTTTCAGTATTATGTATCGAGTCAGATCGATCACAGCCGCCAGGAGCAAATTTACATGAGAGAGACAGACAGACAGACAGCACCCGTACCAGCGAATGCCAGCGCCGACGGCGCTACCTGCAGCTGTACATGCTGGGGTAGGGTTGGAGTCGGCCCTCCGGGTAGACCCTGTCGAAGTCAAAGTCACTGTCAGGGCTGCGCCACTGAATTTCGTAGGGTTGTGGCGTGGCCTCGTAAAGATCTCTATCGTCGATATAGCCTGATTTGAGAGGGACACACGCCTGTGCTGCCTCAAACTGTTGATAAGTGGGCATCAGCGCTGTCTTGTAATACTCTCGACACGACGCACCACCGCCGCCTCCCCCGTTTCCTCCGACTATATAGCGCTGTTCAGTCCTGTAGTAGCCATTCGATGTGCTGCCAGTGGTGGCCGGGTAGGGCGAACCTTTGTGAGAGGGCAGAGACGGAGGCGGACGGGCTGGAGGGGGCGGCCGGTTGGCAGTATGCAGATGGGGCTTGTAGCGGTGTCTGCGCAGAAAGAAGACTGCAGAACACACCACCAGCAAGAGAAGCATTATTGCAATGGCCACTCCCACCAACAAGTGCACCGGCAGCAAGGTCAGATCGGTGATGGGTCGGCGTTCGAAGCCTGAAATAGCTTTACATCTCTCACTTCCTCAATGTTAGGACACTCCCTACAAGTCCAGTACTACTCCATTTATACAGACATACTGATAAAGTTTGGATTAGGTAAAGGTTTGCGGCTGAACCTTAGGGTGGATTCATACTCGTGTAGAAAAAGATGGCCAGGCGACTTTTCTGTAGGGCGACTGATTTGTAATATACGCACCAACACGCCCCGTCACATCTTCAGCCTGCAACAACACCTGGAAGATGACGCGTGGCGCGTTGGTGCGTAAATTACAAATGTGTCGCCCTGTAGAAAAGTTGCCTGGCGATCTTTTCTACACGAGTATGAATCCACCTTAATTTAGGCAAGCAGGTTTAGTTTGGGGGTACTGTGCCCAAATTACTGCAACGTACTCAGTAGAACATTGAGATGAGCAGAGCGATAGACGATGTGTCCGGCGGGGTTGGTGACAACGCAGATGTACTTGCCGGCATGTCTGGGAGAGACGTGAGGCACCACCAAACGGTTGAGGTAAGTGTTGTTGGGTCTGGAGAGGGTTTGGCTCGGAAACTGGTTCAGCACTGTCAGATTCATGCCGAATGCAAAGAAGGTCTCGTTCTCCGGTATGTCGTCGTTTTGCTCCACGCGTTTCACCCACTGAAAGTGCAGGTGATAAATAATTCAGCTACATCATTGGCATAATGAATAGGGCCCTCTTCAGACACCGACGGCTCTCTGAACCAATCAATCAGCAGCTTGATTTATTGGGCCGCTGGTGCTGCGATAGCTTTTTGCTACTTTTTTATCACTTGTCCGATTGATTCCAACAAATTACCTGTATATTAGGAGGAGCAGAGCTGCGCACTTTACACTGGAAGGTGGCCGATTGCCCCTCTCGGACAGTGCTGTTGAGCGGGTGAGCTCTCTCGAACTCAGGCTCAGTAGGGGCACTGCCGTCGGTCACTTTCACTTTGAAGGTTGCATTTAACACTCCGTAGATGTTGAACACACGACAGGTGTAGCGGCCAGAGTCTCCCTGAGTCAAGTGTCTCAAATGCAGTGCACTGCCGCGAAGTTGCCAGCGGTACGAATCTTGACTGAGAGGTTTCTCGTTCCTGAACCACTGCACTTCTGGTTCTGGATTTCCGGCCGCCTGGCAGGTGAGAGTGACTTCGGAACCAATTTGTTGGATCAGAGTGGTGCCTGTGGTTTGGCGGATCTGAGCTGCGTTCACCCAAAACGGTGCCACCGCGTCGGGCGAGGCCAAGCCGCCGGGTCTGGGTCGGTCTTTGTCTGAAAAAGGAGACAATGTTTCCGGAGAGCACTTTTGAGAACAAGACGAAGACGAATCGCCAATCAACTGTCTATAATTAGTCACTGGTTGCCGGATTCCGCGCTTTTTGTCTGCTCTGCGATTAGGTTGGGCGTCGTGCAATTTGTGTCGGTTTTTTCGCACCGGTCTGTCAGTCAAAGCTGATTGCCGCACAATGGCGGCTTTGTGAGGGCCAGTGTGCAATTATGGAATATGAGAAAGCGCCCGGCTCTAATACGCTCTGACACACCCTCGGTCAATGTCCACTGTGGCATTAGTCAGATGCAGACATGTGAACCCTGCCGATTAGATTAGGCTGGCCGAGGATGCTTCCGGTCTGCGGCCGAAATCTGACCTGAGCGCGCGCCCAGCCCTCTAATAAGCATACGATTAGCATATCGCTGGCGCACTGTCTGTCAGTCGATCGAGGAATTCGAAAATCGCAGCCCCGCCGACCACGTCATGCGGCTGATGATGGCGCCGCGAAAAACCAGACGCTACTGCTGGTCTGTGGGTAGGCGCGCAGGTAAATTGTAAAACTGTATTGTAGGAGCAGAGCAGTATACACGCAACGTTGACAAATGGGAGCTGTCGGCCGCTGCCGATGGGCCGTCCGGACCCCCTGTCAACCACACTTGTCAAATCAGTTTGACATCGACTGTTCAACGGCAAGGTGACACTGCCTTCTGCGCTACCGAGCACAAACAAAAGCATACCGTATACGATCAGTTGGTACTCTAAGATGCGTGTGCCGAAGCCGTTGGTCGCCTCGCACACGTACTTTCCTCCGTCCTCCTTGATCAAGTTCTTGATACGCAGAGTTTTGTCATTGTTGCCGGTGCGAAATCGGGTCCAGGAAGGTCCGAGTCGCCGGCCGTCCTTCGACCAAAATACCATCGGCTCGGGATCTCCCATCACCGGACATGTGAGTCGGAAGTGTTTGGCGCCGACACGCACAGTTTGAATTGGGTTTATCTCATGTGTAATAGTAGGAGGCACTGAAACAACACGTTCGTTAATTAGCGCAACTGACAGCTGCACGTCAACAGGGGGTCAATTTTCCGGCTTTTGTGCTAGCTTGTTTACCCGGTCGACCCAACAAAAGGGTGTGTGCTCAAGTAGCTGTGCAAATAAACCGGCTGGGCTGGCCCCCCGGTCAACAAATGCCGCCCACTGACCGACCGGTCCCTCCTTATCCTAATCTCGAAGCCGGACATGCACCACACAATGGAGATTGCCCCAGGTTGCTGTGTTCACGGGTGGACGATTAATATGCCAAATGGCACGTGCTCTGGGTCAAGGGCTTTGTCCCCGAAGTAGCCGCTGGGTGCGAGTGACACCTGCGACCGAAAAAGACTCACCACCTTCACCGGCTTGGGTTTGTTGGACGATAGCTCCCAGAGACACGAGTGCAGCGTTCAGAAGCAGCAGAAACATGAAGCAGCCTCGGATGGCAACTGAAACAGAGGCACGCATGAGCTCTCCTCACATAAAGCCGGCTTTACGAGCAATGGCTGGCGTGCCGACACGACCGAAATTGGACACAAAGCCAACAGGAAGAGACAGAGAGTTGTAAGTAGAGGATGAGCGAGTGTGTGATCAATTGACTGCGAAGAGCATAGCATCATGTGCGCCGCTAAGCCGCAATCTGGAGAAATAAGGCCCGTGGGACTGCGACCAGCCGTGGCAGAGACGGAATTAATTAAATGTTAATTGGTGGGCACCGCTGCCGCTAGTGAGTGATGGCAAGTTGCACCAGCGGCAGCAGGAAGCGTCGACCGTTTAGCAGGCAATCAATTGGAGTGCTGACGGATAAGAAGAGCCACTAAAGAGGCTCGTTCCTTCTGCCCAGTCACTAAACCAATTTCCCACTAGTTTGATTTCCGCGCCGTTTCGCTTTGATCTGCGCATTGCTAGCGGGCGCCGATCTGTCACCGACGAAGCTGCAGCGAGTGCAACTCGGCCAATCAATTACCTACCTTGCGTGGTCGAATTAGTCAAAAAATCCATTTCGCCCGCCATTGTAGAGCGCTTGGTGGCCGGAGCCCAGGTAGAGCGCGCTCGACAGGTTGACAACAAAGACTGCACACACGCTAATCCGGCAGCGGATCAATGCCCATTGGACGTGGCGCGACCCCAGCTGTTTGTGCTGCGGATTTTCTGATAGCACACCGTCACCGAGCACTTAGGCCGCAACGACACTGCTTTTTGAATGGACACGTAAGGAGCGCTAATAAACGGCAGGCAACAGCGACCGTTTGATTTATAGTCTCGTCCAGCGAATAATAGATGGCCTCTGCACGGCAGCAGTACAGCGATGAACTGAGCGCGGGAGTGGTGTACGCCGAGATCTGCCCCCGGCTGCCCCACTGACAGGTAATCAAAGGTGGATGAGTGTAACTGGATAGTCGGCAACAGCGGCCCTCCACCGCCGTCACGTCCGGCCCGGCCACCAATCGCTCTGCGGTGACAGCTTACACGACAAGCAGACAAGGCGCTTCACTCGAGCGTGCAACTCACCCCTGCTGCTGGACGAGGGAGGAGCGAGCATTAATAAAGCTGGAAAGCAGCTCGTAACTCACGTTTAACAACGAGTAATGGAGCATGGGGCGCGCGAACAACAGGTCTCCAACGATGAAGGATGGCTGCAACTCAGCAAAGTGTGGCGCAGGCGGCCGCAATCGCTCAGCAACAGTTGAGTGACGAGCGACCGCGTTGCGCCGTGTTGCTGACAGCTAACACAAGGTAGCACCCAGCTAATGGCATGTCAATGCCATCCGGCAAATATGTAACCAGACACCCGGCCTCAACTTACAAGCGCAGGAAACTGCTACTGCAGTGGCTCTGCACCCAGCAACTGCGCCTCCAACAACCAACTTCGAGTGTCGGCGACGGCATGGCAGTTGGCTCGAACGGCACCACTCGAAAGCAAAGTAAACGAAGACCGGTCAAAACATAAACACTGTCAGCTAGAATGTTTGGCTAAGATTAGATAGCTGCCTACTTGTGCACGGTGGCCCTTGTTTATGACCGCAAACGCTCTCTCTGACACTACCCCTACCGCACGCCATTAATCAGTCTCTGACGGATGGACAGACAACCAATAAATCTTTACAATGGCACCTGAGACTAACAAACGGCCTTCTTACCTGCGCACTGGTTGTAGCAGTGGAGGGGAGCTCCTGTCAGAAGCAATTTGTCGCGTCTGTCCAACCGAATCAGCGTCGCATGCTGCCCTCGACCTGCGGTCCCTGTCTCTTCACACAGCTGGGAGCCCGCCGGCCATAATCGCACTCTAATGGTCCTCTTTAATTAACTTGCTTCACCGACTCTCCATTAGTAGCCATTGTCCACTCGCCTCCTGCGCCATGTTTACTCTCACTGCCGCTACTGCACACACCGCGCCACTGTTAGTTTTTCCCAGCCAAACTGCGCCACAATGGGCCATTAAGCCACTTTCAGGACTAAGTTTCAGCTCCCCAAAGCGGATTTGCTTGCTCTGCTCGCATAACTGCAGCTTATTAAAGCTGAGCAAATAATACTGAGGCCACGTTCTGGCTCCTAAGCTAGACTCCCGCCAAAACAATCTGACATACTGTGGGGCAATGGATATGCAGCAGACACAAGTCATCAGTGCACAGACAGAGCAGAATTCTGCTAGAGATTCAGAGGAGAGTCTCTGATTCAGAAGTGAAAAATAAGCTTGAATATTTTTGTACTTATGCTTCTATTCTATATTTACCACTTCTCCTTTGCATTTGCAATAAACAGAATCGGCCTCAGCTCCCTTTGTGCTCAGTCAGTCTGTACGGAGATAAAAATTCGGAATTTATGGGTGGTGGGTGAGCTAGCGATTCTGCTGGTGGCCAGTGGTCTTTCGCCTGTGCAAGGAAGAAAAGTCTTTCATGGAAGTGACCTAGGTAGTGGATGGTGATTTTCAGTCAAGCCAGCTGAGCTGGGGCAAACTATCCAGATCAGGCCCGCCTCAGTAGGATTGATTCTGATTGGAAATGTTCTATTTATGCGTAAATTCCAAGTCGCGCTTATCGCCATAAAATGAATGAATGAATGAAGGTACTTTGTAACGCGGGTGTGATTTTCTGCACTGCAATCAAAATACAATTTGCGAAGGTTCTAAACTGTCCCTAATCTTTGATAAACGGTGTCGATAGCGGGCGCGAAAAGATTGGATGCGGGAGTGCGATAAATTGCTTTTTTGTGGAGATCGAAGTACACTAAAACCACCAATAGCAGAGCCCATTAAACGGGATCTTTTGTTGGCTTGAGAAAACCTCGACTGGCTCCTTCTAATTGATTCGCTCTCTAATGCGCCCACAAGAGTTTTCTATTTGGATGAACGGAAAATAGTGACAACTTGGAGGCGGTCCGGTAGTTAATTAATTAGTAGTTCGTCAGCATCTCGACTGTCCATTAAAGAGCTTACGTTGCATTTGAGCGTGGCGTGATAGTACGTAAGTGCGCACGTGCCGACCGGGAGTTGCTTGTCACTTCAACGATGATCAGTGCAGCCTACATGTTGATTGTAACTCTAGTAACCGTCATTCTTATGTAAGTCTGTCTAACTAATTTTGAAGTCCGCTCTTTTACAAGCTTTGTTTTATCTACGAATTCTTCGCTTTCAAACACTTCCTTATACCGCCAAACCGTGACAGGTCCAATTACTGGGCTTGGTCTGGAGTTTCTTGGGAATAATTTTAATTGCTACAACACGGCGTATCAGTTTACTTGGTCTGACAAACGATATAACCAGCGCCGACTCAGTACACATTGAATATCCTACGCCAATTAATATTGTCCTTCGATCCCTTGTCTCCGCCCGCTGACGGAACGCGTCACGCCTAGTTTCCAAAATGTTCGCCACGAGCGCGAAATCGTTGGTCTTTGCAGTGGTGGCCGCCACGCTTCTTCATTACTGCCAGTAGCAGTTTGCCTAGAAACTACTAGAGCGCCTACTCTGTTTGTTCTTCTAGGAGTGCCCCGACAGAACAAAAAAGGGCCAGCCTTGTCAGTCAGCTAGCCGCTAAAGCAGAAGCGCTGGGCCGGCCCAGATATGGCAAGCGCGAGGACGATTACGACTGGCATCTAGCAGAAATGCTAAGCAATGCCGCCGACCTAAAGTACATAGACTCAGTGTTGTTGCTACACCGAGAAAGGACTGGCTAGTTTCAGCGAAGCAGGAAAACGCCAAGACTGGAACGACCCAGAAGTCTATAATCAACTCAGCAACTTGGAGTACGGAGACTGTATACCCTGCAGAGAATTTTAATTGATTTTTAAGGAACATTGGAAAGCGATGGGATGCCGGTTCGCTAGAAAACCTTCAGATGGCTTTGGACAATGCCGACAGACCCAGGTGTGCATTGTTTTCCATAAATAACCACTCAAAAGTTGCGTCAGGACGTCATACTGTAGCAGAAAACTTTGTTGTTTATTTGTTGTGCGGACGGACGCATTTCCTGCTAAATTTTGGCCAAAACTTGCTTCTCACGCGTTTGGTGATAACAGTCTCAGAAACTTTTAGTCGCTTGTTTGTTTTAGATTCGGCTAAGCCTGTTTTGATGGACGGAAAATCATATGAAATTGTATACGAACTTGAAGTGTGTGTGCTACTATAAATCCGTGTCAAGGCTCCTCTCTCCTCCTGCAAGACTAAAATAAAATTGATAGGATTGAGCATGTGTACGTGGGGAATGTACGTACTATGTACGTAAACCATAATTGAAAATCTGCCGCCTTCTTTCACGCACGATATGTATAGATGCCTGCCTAACCGTTAATAATAATCCCTAAATCATGCACTCACCTTATTAATCACGAGGGCGTAAACAAAACTAGGCATGTTCAGTGTATGTATTGAATAGAGCGGAGTTTAATGAGTAACGCAAAAGGTTGCGTATACAACTAGAAAATCACCTGTCATGAAAGCTCCGTAGAAACGGTATGTACAGGACGTAAAGCAACAAGTCAAACCATCACAGATTCTCGTGCTTCAAGCTCACTGTCATATACTACAAACGTTTCTGCTTCATCAGCGTTCTCCACTAATTGTACCGGTACTTCATTGGCATCCACAACCACCGTGTAGGTTTGAGACAATCGCAAATCTTGCCGGTCCCAGAACGATGGCATCTCGCTTTGCGGCGTACTCGTATAGACATTGTGTGCGTGCGAAATGCAAGGAGAGACTGCAAGCGAGTGCGGTCGGTTCGGCGGCGGCAAACAAGTAACTGCAGTGGAACGAGTGTTGGCCGGAGATGAGGAAGGAGATTGCGGCAGAACGCCAAGCAAATTTGCGGCAGCCTCTTCTGTGGCGGGGCGTGGTCGTGTGCAGGTGCGCAGTTTCGGGTAGTGGCGAAAGGCTGCGCTGCGCCGTACCAAACGCCGTTGTCGCCACGATCGTACTACAGCAAAAATGACCAAACACGACAGACTGACGATCAGACCGCACAGGAAAGCAGTAAAAGCTGCTCCCAGAATAAATACAGTGGCCGACCACCACAATGCAGACGACTGGAGTGGGAGGGTCTCGTTTTGAGCTGTCTTGTCCTTCCACGTTTGGAGAGCGACCAGTCCGTCCTGAGACACTGCTAGCAAGAGAAAGTCGGTTGCCTGACTTGAAATATCGAGGGCCTGGGTCCAGTAGCCGTGCTCAATTGTTTCGATCAAACCAAGCCAACCGGACGAGTTGATTGGCTGCCAGTACAGGAGGTAAACGAGCGCAGTATGCGATCGTTGAGTGGTGTGAGATGTCTGTTCAATCGGTGGCACCCAAGAGATCAGGACCTCGTTTGAGGCGTTCGAAATTTTGACAGACATTCGGGTAGGGAACCTAAAGCATTCGTCAAAACATACTAAACACAGTACAGTGGCACAGTACAGTATGTACGTAGTACCTATGTATGTTATAAATGCCAACTAGTAGTACTGTATATCGTGAGCGATCATTACGCTTGAGCCTTACAGGGTCATTAATTAAACAAGACGGACCCACAGTTGCAAATTTGAAATGGCATTTACATACTAACATTTAAAAACTAAACACATTGTTTATTTTATGAGCAGTGTGTCTATAAAATGGACACATTTCTTTTTGCTGTCATTTCCACAAATCTTGGCCAAATAAGCTGAAATTTGGAAAGTACGTACGTGCCAACGTTCGGGCATTTTATGTGTTAAAGTTTGGTGCACCAGGCTTGACCTAGGCCCAAGTAATCACTAAAAACAGAATTTTTGTAATTTCAAAATAAATAGAAATAATGTTAAAAATGGGCACATTCTTTTTGCTGTAATTTCCGCATGTCTTGGTCAACTAATCTGAAATTCGGAAAATTATTTTTCATGTGACTATGCCAATGTCAATCCACGAAGTTTAAACACAAAATACCCAGAAGTTTAGCAGATTTTCTACCAATTCCAGGTCATTTGACGAATATTTGTTGGCTAGCGGAAATTAGAGCAAAAAGAAATGTCTATTTTTAGACACCCTATACAGTAGGTACACATATTGCCCTGTTTCTGTAAGATAACAATTGCACTTACCTCGAACCAGAAACATATTCTAAGTTTCTGTCAGTGTTGGCGGGTTTGTAGACCTTGCAGGCGATACGACAGCCATCGAAGCAGACTTGAGTACGGCCACACATAAAACCCCAGATATGGAAGTTCTCCGAAAACAACAGACACGACTCCCAACACTGGTGACAGCTGGAGTGCTGCTGACAACGTGCATCGCTGGCAAAATAGCTCGCTCCCAAATTTTGAAGACACGCTGCTCGGCATCTACTCACGTGACTGAGGTGGAAGTGCTGTGCTGGTGACAGAGCACTCAGTTGCAAACCAGACACCGAATTTACTGAAAAACAATGTGTCAACTTCGATAGGGATGGCCTGTATAAGTAGGTCAGCTAGACTAGTCGGAAGGAGCGCCCTTCACCAAATGGAACACCAACTAAATGTACCATACACAACGGAATCGTAGCGGCTTCGAAACATTCGTTTGTTGCGGGGGTTTGAATAGGGCTAGGTTAGAGCAGAGACAGTGTACAGTGCGTTGAAGTTCAATGAGACCTCATTAGTTTGCCGGAGATTCCTTGTTGCGTAATAACTGTGTGAGAAAACCGTTTTCTAATGCAGAAATACTAAACGTTGTACGTACGTAGAGATTAGACTTCGCTCTACGATGCGCATACACACGTACGTGTACTACGAACGTACATACGTAGCAGTACATACGCCTTTTTAACTGCAATTGTTAGGGATCGCACTGCTGTTCGAGTGGTATTACCATGAATTAATATCGTTAAGGTATTGATATCCGATCCGATCCGATCTGGCGGGGGGGCCCTACGATGTACAGCCCTACGATCAGACCTGCACGGTCCATTTCGTTACCCCTGTTATCGTCATCTCGGACGTTTGCCCTTCTTTCACTGCCAAGCCACTCAAGCCATGCTGTTGGGCGCCAGGTACTAAGAGAGTGCCTGGCGTGGTGACGTCATGGTGCTGTCAGCTCCCAACGGCCGCCCGGCCAGTGGCACTAAACCGGTATAGGCCTTGTTGCTGGTCTCTCAGACAGCTCCTGGCGTCATTGATCTTCCCTCCAACGCGGCATGCTTTTTGGAGCGGCTTTCGGTGCAACGGCAGATCCAGTTGGTTCCCATTTTACCTACTCACTGTAACCAGTTTTCGGTGGCCTGGGTGGAGCGTTGTGCCGCGGACCAACTCTTTGCAGCAAGAAACTTGCCGCGCCGAGAGGATGAACCACTACAACCGCTAGGGATGCAGGGGCCGCCGTGACTCAGAGGCAGCGAGCTACCCACTGAGCCAACGACGCGGCTGTTCCCCTCCCGACTGGCACCAATACAGCGTGCAAGAATGGCAAAATAACAAAACTAACGAAAGCACTCACAAAGTGATAGCAGCAGCAGAGGCAGAAGCGAAGGCATTTCAACAGCAACAAAAGCCAAACAGAAGAGCAGAAAGAGAACGGAAAAACCGAGACAGACCGTTGCTTACAAAGCAAAGTGAGCAGAGTAGAAAGGTAGGATTGGAAGATGAAAACTCCGAACAACAATCAGTCATGATTACACTGGTATCAATGTTTATTCAACAGAACACGGCGCCGTTAACAAAGAAGTGCGACGCAACGTGTCTCGCCCTAATGATCAAAGAGAAGCGACCCCGGGTCAGCGCAGCCCCTACAATTTGAGTTTCGTCCTCTTCCAGTGACGTCTCTTGGCCTAAACAAACACTTTGATGATTTCCATAAGTACTCATAAAACTCGCTAGATTTCCTGGAAGATATTGTTCAATAGTAAAAAGTAGCTCATTTAGTGCGAAAATTGCATAATAAACCGAAGTATGCTCACACATACATACATTGTATCTGATTTTGTTTCCCGTCTGCATTCGCACCCATTGCGGAATCTGACGGTTCTGCTTTTTCTTTTTCGCCAACACGCGCTTGATTCGAAACGTCTTATGGGCTCCCATCACAAACGGCAAACCAAATCTGAAAATCATATACGTACACATACAATGAAAACGAACTTAACACTCAATCAGACGTGTTAAGCCATAGATAACACAGGCACTAAACTTACCGGTACTTGTACCTTAGCTCGGGGAAGGGTCCCTATTTTTTCTCTGGGGATGGGTAACTCCTCAACCCCTTTTAGTACATGTATTGGGTAATCGGTGCAGGTACTCATGAGTAGTGGCTCAAAATTTTCTCACCCTGGCCACCGCCCTGGGGTATTGGCTTTTTAAGTGTTGTTCGCACTCAACTACAGACCACATAAAACACGCTACACACATATGTAATGAAAGCCTACAAAAATCGTTGACAAATTGCAGGTATTTACATGATTTGAAACATTCAATACAACCATCTGAAGCTTCGAATGAGACTTTTACTACGTAACGGCAGTACTAAATTTCGGGCCAAATCACAACTGAAAATGCGTTAACAAAGAACAGGCAGAAAAAGAAATCAGTCGCCGTGGAGATGCTGTACAACTTCCTGACAGACTTGCACGTATTTGTCCTTCTCTTCAGGAGTCATCTGCTGCACCAGCTCCGGCTTAGCTTGCACCTCACTTAGCAGGTGTTTCACTCCGCGCACGAACACTTCCGGCTCGACATCCTCAAAGTCACTTTCCTCTCCCGATTCTTCGTGTTGTTCCGGCGGCCTCTTGTCCGTGGGCGATTTGTGTTCCTCGTGCGCCAACAGTTTCTTCACCTCGTCAGCAGTAGGAACTTGATCTGCTTTAGTGGGAGAGGCCAACACCGGCGCCACATAAGGCGGACTGGAACCCAACTCTGCCGCCACCGCACTGGTGGCCGCCACCGCCTCGGAAGTGGTGGCAGGTGGCAGAGTGGAACTGGCCAACCAAGCTGGGAGTTCGCGTGGCTGCTCGGCAGCCGGCTCTGTCTCGCCGGTGCCTTCTATATTGACAGTTAGTCCCTGACCGCGGTACAACTCGAACTGAGTGCCGCCTAGGTTGGATGGACGAGCGCCCAGAGCTGGCATGCCTCCGCCGGTCGTACCGGCAAGAAGAGCGGTCTGGTCAAGTTCGTTAGCTTTGGCCACGCTGAGCGGAGGCTCAAGCAAATGTGGAGCCAATTGGACGCCTTCCAACTGCTGCAGCAACAGAAACAGAGGGGCCATTTGCTCGTTGAATTTGGCCAAGAGAGACCTGCAACCAAAAGCTTAGAACCAGTTTCGGTCAGAGAAAAATAGAGCAAACCGGGTGGCGGTGCTCGGACCGGCCGTGTGGTCCTCTTCCACGGGTTTCTGACAGCGCCAGCACACCATTTCTTGTGTGAACGGGTCCCACAACTTGTCTGAAGAGATTTTATGACAACATTAACTTCAATCGGAGAAAGAACGACAGCCTACCGAACTCAATCACATCATAGCGATACTGACAACCGGTGCACTTGTAAGAGGCGCGATGCGTGTCGTCTTTTTCCTTCGATTCAAGTTTCTGTCTGAAATAAACATAGGTAAGGTACAGTT
This sequence comes from Sabatieria punctata, assembly GCA_030248155.1. Classification (NCBI taxonomy): domain Eukaryota; kingdom Metazoa; phylum Nematoda; class Chromadorea; order Araeolaimida; family Comesomatidae; genus Sabatieria; species Sabatieria punctata. The sequence continues at coordinate 25,105 of JASANB010002802.1, read as the reverse complement.
TCGAAAACTGGTCGTTTTGGAGCGAATACCGATCAACACAAACTACAAAGTTTAAGCGAAAAAAATGGTGTTGCCAATGCGTTGGTTTGTAAAGTTCTTCGCGTGTAGGCGGTATTCAAGTTCGCCGAGTTAGAAATAATTTTTTAAGGATTTCAGTTCCTGCCTCATGTGATCAAGCTTGTATTTAGTGACATTAAGCAAAGCGCGATAATTGATGAAGTAGTAATTGTTCCGCGTCTGACGCCCGTCCTCTCTCGTCTCTACCACTTGTCTCTCCTTTATCAGCTTATCGTTCTTCAAGGAGATCAACGACTAAAACATCCAATGTAGAACTAGAACAACTCCTTTTGCCGCAAGTACCTGACGCAACTGTTTCGGATCAAACTTAGTGTATTGACGCAACGTTTCCTCTTTGATACAGACATTTCGTTTGATGTAGTCAACAACGAGACCTGAAAAAATAGGGCAAGCAAATGCACAATCACCGACCGGTTACAAGCTCACTGTGTTCAGGTCCATAAAATCCACGAGCAATGAAAGTTGCCAACTTTTTCATCGCGTCCGGAATCTCGTCCACTACCTGCGTTTCCGGTACTACAGACATATCGGCCAAACCTGAAAGCAGATGCAGTGACATTTTTACATATACTTTCTTGTTGTCTAACGAACTACTACACAAGACCATTTCTCTGGAGCACCTCCCGTCAGAGGATATGGTAGCCGATTTGCTTACAAAACCTTTGCCCAAGAGCACCTTTTGCCGTTTGCGAGAGCAGTTGGGAGTTACTCTTTTTTTTTTGTATTTCTCGCCCTGGCCATCAGCGATTAGCTGTTGATATCAGGCCAACAGACGCACCTTTTTGTATGGCAGAGTGGGACGTTACCTACGAAAAGATGTTTCTCACATCTTGATAAGGGAAAGAAGTTAGTAGAGGGTGGGGTAGGAATAGGAAGGAGCTGTAAAGTGGCTTGGAACGAGAGCTTGTCCATCTGGTAGTCCCTGACGTCTCAATCAACTGGAGCAAGCGGGGTAGCATCGGTGGTGAAACCAACTTCATTACTGGAACCAGACAACAATTGGAGCAGCGGATAGTGAGAATCGGGGCTGAAAAGCGTTATAGAGAGCGAGCGAAGCTGTGGTTGTGGTGAGCAGGCCGGCGAATGGCAGAGAGAAAAGCCACATCAGGGATCTAGTTGCTGAGACGATAGCGCAGCTTGGCAGCCCAGCATCAAAGGATGTAACACTTCTAGCTGAGAGTATGCAGAAAAGTAGCATCGGAGCTGTAAGAGAAAATTAGGTGGGGGTAATGGGCTCACACACTCAGGAAGTGATAAAGCAAGTGTGGCTTCAAGATCTTCAGCACTCTAAACCATACATCAATAATGCGAATGTTGAAAGGGGCTTGAGCGACCCTTGCGAGGTTGCTGGGACAGTTTATGCAGAAGGTGACTGCACACCACATACCCCGGAAGGTAAGTCCCCAGTGGCTTTGATCAGATCCTGAGCTATGAGCAAGATAATAATAGAGTGAAGATTTTGGAAGAAAGAGTGAGTATGAATGGTTTAGTCGAAAGTGTGAGTGGGCGTTAGCAGTAAAGTAGCTTTGGCGTGCAAGGCAAACCAAGCCTACCTTACTCCCTCCCTCCGCGGCGGGGACGCCCCCACTCGTGGGAGGGAGGGAGTTACTCACATTTCACTGCATCAGGGGGAGGAATGAAAGCAGACGCAGTGACATTTTTACATATACTTTCTTGTTGTGTAACGAATTACTACTTGTATTGTGTTGTCATTAAACTCTGTTGTGTTCCTTGGCCACATATTCACTGCGCAAACTGCCAACAAAACCTACATAAATGACGCGATACAGAGGATTTTGAAGCGGCCTAATTGTTCTTTACAAAATTAATACGAATTCTGACGAAAAGTTCTCAGTTTCTGTACATGATCTATTGGACTCTATTTTAACCAGGATAGGTGGGGCGTCTACACACCCTAATCTATACACCACTTTTCAATGGTCTGCTACACTAGACAAGTGACGTAATCGGCTACCAAATAGGTGCCAAGCAGGTACTAGACAGAACAGAAATAAGCAATATTGAACAATTGACAAGAATTTATCCGTTTCAAACAAGTTGATCACCGGCAGACAAATCACGAGAGTTAAAAGCACTGGAGTAAATAGAACGCGTAATAATACTGAGCATAAAATTACTGATTAGACTGAGTTCAATTCAGGATTGTCCCGTATCATCATCAAGCACCATGTCTCCGATCAGCCGCATCCTTTAGCGTAGTAAAAAGCAAGGCTCTGTTCACTTCGGTCTGAATAAAAGTAACGAAATCTTCGATGGCAGCACTGCCAACCAGTTGCTGGATTTTCTTCTGTAGCATGTATTTTTCGTCATCACTCAACTCTCGAATAACCACCACCAAAGGTTTGTAATCATCTGCGTAACTGAAGCCAAACCAGGCGCCTAAACAGACGCCTTCATTGGTAGGACAGACAGACATGGTACCAACCACAAACAAATAGGGCAAGAGTACATGCAAGCAAGTAGTGTTAGATAAAGCAGGACGCAAAAAGATACCTGCAACGGCGCCAATGAAGGCACCGGGCGGTCCAGCAACGCAGCCGCCAGCGACCGAACCAACGGCTGTGCAGGCAGTTTGTTTAGCAATGCCGCTGACGGATTTCTTCAGCTCTGGAGACGTCTCCAAGATCTCCAGTACCTTGTTTATATAGACCAAACTGGCAACGGCCATCTGTTGCACACAGAACAATTCTTACTCGCAACGCAACAAAGTACTAAAGATAAAAAACAACACATCTCAGTTGCTCCGGCAAGCTGCAGCCATTAAAAATAATAACATTCGTTAGCTTGAAAATTGTATTGGCGCATTGGTACAAGAAAAACAGACACACACAATTAAACGAAAGGAGGCATTTCTGGGTCTTCCTCGTCGTTCTCTGCCTCGTCAAGCAGAGTTTGTTTGTAGTCAATGTATCTGAACTTTCCGTGCAGCGTATCTGCTTTGTGCAAGTGATACAGCATTCGTTCTTCTATCCTGTTCAACGCGTCCAGTGTTAATACCAGGGTTTCGTGCTTCAAAAGACTGAAGCAATTTAAGCCTGAAACTAACTATTGGCTAATGAGTCATCAGTGCGGGAAATAAAAAATTCACGGTGTCTCAAAAACCTGTCTATTCTAAAACTTTCTCAAAAGTTTCAGTCGTAAATTGAATGATTTTTTATCTAAAACAGGCATCTGAGAAACTATGCGAAATGTTATGTCAACTTAAACATTTTATTCTATCTGCATTAAACTATAAAACAATTATTATTCCGCCACTATTTTTTCCAAAACAAAAATAATACTGTAATTTGGGACACCATTAATTACCGTAGACAGGTAGCATATTGAAGCTGGGGATTTCCGAGCAGGCTAAGGCCAAGTTCCGAGGTGCCAAATCGGTGCTGACAAAGTAAGAAAGCTATTTAAGACAGCTGACTAACAAATCAACCAAGCACTTACTCATCAACGAACAGAATCGAGTAACCCCAATTACGCTCATCGGCTAGGTCGTGCAGAAACTAAAACGTAGATATGGCGTCTATAGATCGTTTCTGGGACTTTCAACAGCTGTGGATCTTTTCGTCATATTCGGTACCACGTATCATCATAACAATGTACCACCCATCCCAATACCATCGACACCACATACAGTGTAGAATAGTACACACGCGTACCACTTCAGGGTAAACCGGTACAATGTGACGCCAAACTATGAACGAAAGCCCAGACCGTTCAGACCTGAGGATCAGAGTGTTCCAATTTGTCGAATGAGTCAACAATGACTAAGTCGTCCTGTGTGTGTTTAATGGTGAGAGCCACACTCAAACCTTTGAGGCGCATCGAATCCGACAGCATATAGAACCAAGTGCGGGGACCGCGTACACCGTGAGAAATACCACCTAAACTATATAAATTACATTGCAGTCGCAGAACTGCAGTCTTGCTGTTACAGTCATACATGGGCCTTCACAAGAATATTTTTGCCTGTCGTGTTATTCCGATATGAAATAGACTGCTAACTGAAATTATGGGCGCAAAAACCGTATCTCAGTTTCGTTCAACGTCCCACAACTTTTTGGAATTAGTCTGGAATAGTAAAAAATGACGAAAAACGGGCTGAAAAATTAGTTCCTAGAAGGATCGGAGAGGGGCAGAAAACAATTTTAGGCAAATTCACGGCCACAAAAATTGGTTCGGCGGTCAAACTCCGGGAACTTAGTGCTGGCCTACCGATTTGCGCACGGATCACAGCTATTTTTATGTGAATGGGTCTGTCTGATACCAGAAAATATAGCCTAGTTCTAGCTGGTTTGTACGTGGGTGAGAGATATGGGTTGTGGCCAAGCCAAGCCTCCCTCAAATCTATGCACGCGCACGTAATAAGGAGTCTGCCTGCCACCGACTAGGATTAAGAATCTGAATTTCAGCCTGAAAACGCAAAATTAGGCTAAAATACCGCTCACAATCGCAGTTTTACAGTAAAATCTATGGAAAGTTCTGCCCAGCCGGCAGCCCGCCTGTGGACAGGCTAGTTGGTGGGGCAGACTCTCAATTACATGTACGCTGCTTTAACGATCGTACCTCTGAAGAACTGGGGAGCGCGAATACTAGCAGCAGGAGGTCTACCGGTCCGTTTCTGAGGCCAAGGCTTCTTACCACCACCTCCTATTTCTGCTCTAGTCAGAGCTTTAACAAAAGATACATTTTTGTAAGTCGTCTGCCATCTGATGTTCTGGTGCAGATAATCCAATCTTTAAAATGATACCGTAGAGAAGGGCACAAAATCAAAAGCACCTACCTGGGCGGTACGCGGAAGATGTCAGGGTGAAGGTCAACTAAGCCGAGTTTTCGGGCTTCTATTTGATCAAAACTAGTAACCCAGGCTTGAGGAATTTCCACAAACCGACTGTACTGATTCACTCGCCACAGTTTCCGACCAGCTACGATCGGCAGTTGCTGCTTCTCTTCAGTCCAACTCGAACTCTCCTCCTCGGCCTCAGGTTGCAACACCTCCTCAGCACCTACTGATGCACTCGTAGAGCTCGACGACGGACGGTTGCCCAGCTAAATAAAATTAAATCCTCTCTATCATTATGGAAACCCAACAATACTATTAATTTATCACTATCAATATTTAAATTTTTTCAGTCATTTTTTCACAGTCTAATTAAATTTTATTGTTTTCAACTCCATCCTACTTATTCTACAGGGTGTCCGAAAAATGATAACGACTGATGAGCCGATCTGAGTGTTGCTCCCAACTTCTGTGGATCAAAGTTTAGAAGGTCACAACTCCAGAACCCTAATTACGGTTCCGGAACTGTTTTCGAAACATAAAAGTACCTCTAGAGGTACGCATCAGCATAGGGCACGTTCCGGAGTCGTATAGTTATAAGAAAGTTAATTAATTAATATATGGTCCATTTCTTACCTTCTCTGATCATACATGGTCCGGAAAAATCCGGAGGGGGTCTGGAGACCACGGGGTGGGGCCCCGAAAAAGTCCAAACAACGCCTATTTTGCCTTAAAATCCGGAGGGGCGTCGGGGAGCAGACATGGGCAAAGGGGGGCTGAGGGGGCGTTGCCCCCCTCAGGCTCTGGCCTACCCCGCTCAGCCGGCCGCTACCCCCCAATCAGGAATTTTTTGGAAGAATGTTGTATAGAAAATTATGATGAAAATATGCCTGGATGAGATGTAAATGAGCTCAGAATAGCTTATTTTAGCTTACTTTAATGAAAAATAAGCCAAAAAACCTTGATTTTAGCCAAAAATCGGACTTTTTGGCTCACCACCCCCTCAGCCCCCCTCAGGCGCTCCTACCCCCCTCAGGAATTGAAAATTCTACACCCCATCAGCCGAAATGCTAGCCCGTGTCTGTCGGGGAGGGGGTATGGGCCGGCGAGTGGGGAGGGGTAAACCCCCTTACGCCCCGGCCCATGTATGTCCCTGATTCCCACCCAGCTACACCGGCGCTATCGTAAAATCCGGTTCCTTATAAAGTTTAACGGATCCAAGAAAGTATAACGGATCCAAGAAAGTATAACGGATCCAAGCCACCGGCGCACTATTCAAGTTTGACGGATCCATACTATTCAAGTTTGACGGATCCATACTATTCAATTTTAACGGATCCAACTGCACTATTCAATTTTAACGGATCGATGCAAATTTATGAACTATTTAGGTTTGACGGATCCTTAAAATACGCAACTACCCCAAATTCGGCGCCCGCCATACTATTCAATTTTGACAGATACAACTGCACTATTCAATTTTGACGGATCCAACTGCACTATTCAATTTCAACGGATCCAGCTGCACTATTCAATTTTAACGGATCCAAGTACTATTCAATTTCAACGGATCCATACTATTCAAGTCTTTGTATTGTGTCCATCCATGGGCCAGGGATCTGGGAACATACCCTCTCCCTTGTTCACTGCTGCCCACGCCTAAGTCGTCCATATACCCTCTGGAAAATTTTGGCTTTTCTTTCTGGCAATTTTACAGCGATTTTTGGCGGTTTTTGGGATATAGCCCTACACCCCAGGCAGATTCATGCCTCTCTTCCCACATTTGAAATAGTCATGTCCTACAGGTGCCAAGACAATCACTTCACGCAAAAGTTAGGTGGGCCTGGCAGTATTGTTGAGATTGACGAATCCATTTTTTTCAAAACCAAATATCAAGTGGGCCAACGAAGAGAACATAGCTGGGTATTTGGAATTTTTGAGCGTGGAACAAATCGGGTAATTATGGTACCTGTTCCAAGGAGAGATGCACAAACGTTAATACCAATACTTGAACAATATGTAGAAGCAGGTAAAATCTATGTGTTATGTTGACTTCTTCAGCTGATTCTGTGGCTATTCTGGAACACACATCGTTTCTGACATGTGGGCTGCATATGGTGGAATTAACAACATAATGCATGTTCAACAAGGTTTACTGCAACAAAAGTACCACCACAACTGGGTTAATCACAGGTTCGATAATAAATCATAACTTTGATCTTAAAAACGTTTTTCAGACAAAATTTTGTTGATCCAAACAATCCTCTTGTTCATGTACAGGGAATTGAAGCAACATGGAGTGCAACAAAAGCCATGCTAAGAAATTTACATGGGACAAGTAGAGATAAATTTCCTACCTACTTATTCCAATACATGTTTAGGAGAGCCCATAACAATGAAAAATTTTTTCAGCATATGGTTTTTTGGATAAGACATTATTATCCTGTGTAGTAGACAACGAAACGAATTATGTTGTGTGAAATATATGTCTAAAACCATGACACCAACTAGCCCAGCTCTGCATAATACACATGGTATACTGACAGAAGTGCAATAAATACCAATCAACAAGACTGTTGCATGCGGTTTTGGGTGAATGTCCTGTCCTCTGTCACAAACAAGGTGCAAATACTGCTTATGTGCAGGTTGAACTAAGTGTCATCAATGACTATGAGGCATCGGCAGAAGCATCAGAGATTTATGAATTACAACTGGAATCAGTGACGTATCCAGGGGGGGTGTAGGGTGTGTACACCCCCCTTTGCGGTGGAGGTAGGAAGAAAAAGTCGGTCAAAAATATAAGAAACTAATGACTTACGTACTAAAACTGTCTATTTTGTGCTCAGAATACCTTCTAAATGCGTTTTTGAAGGCTAAATTTTCAAAATTTTCTCGCCCTGGTCGGGCAGAAGCCCAACCACACTATTATAAACTACTAAAACTTGTAATTTCTGTTAATTTTAAGCTCGGAATGCGTTTTAAACGCGATTTCTGAAGGCTAATTTGCTAAATTTTCTTACCCTGGTTGGGCAGCGGCCCAACCAGGCACTTTCAAAATTTTACACCCCCCTTTCCAAAATCCTGGATACGCCACTGACTGGAATCCATTATGGGTGAAGTTCAAAGCAGCTTACAGTATGTGCAATCTGCAATGCGTCATAACTGCAATAGGGTATTCAAGTATTTATTTTCAGACAAAACCTATGACAGTGTGGAGGAAGAGCGCGAGCGTTTTACAATATTTATTAAGAACAAGTGGTTCGTTGAAATACATACATATGAATGTAACAGAAAAAAGCTTTCATGTGTCAATGAACCATCTGGCTGATTTAGTCAGTAAAGTCTAACGATTTTAATAGTATACACAGAAACGTTTCAGAAATCTGAAGAGTACAGCTACCGAAATGGGTTTCAGTGCAACTATGCAAACACTTCTCACACCAGCAGTAGCGAAGTGCACAGACTTATGCAAAATGGTGTAATTGCTAACCAAATCGACTGGAGAAAGCATGGATATGTATCTGAAGTTAAGAATCAGGTGTTACATTCACTAATCTCCATGTTTCACAGCAGAAGTACTTTGTTCCATCTCTAGGGTCATTGTGGTTCATGCTGGGCATTTAGTGCAGTAAGAGTCTTGTTCCAATAATTGCAGAAAACGTTGCCAAATACATGGATTTAGACAGGAGCACTTGAGGGGCAAGAGCGGCGCAGAACTGGAAAGCTGGTCTCTTTGTCAGAACAAAATCTGATAGACTGTTCATCAAAATTTGGAAACCAAGGTTGCAATGGTGGTCTGATGACTTCGGCTTTTCAGTACGTTAAAGAGAATAATGGTCTGGACACAGAAAACTCATATCCATATGAAGCCACTGTAATCAATTAAGAATAAACACAAAGTATTGTTAAACTTCCAAATTGCAGGTAAACGACTGCAGATTTAACAGACAATTTGTTGGTGGAAATGCAACTGGTTTTATTAGAATCCCAGAAGGAAATGAGCTGCTATTGCAGAATGCTGCAGCCACTGTTGGTCCAGTATCAGCAGCTATTGATGCTTCACATAACAGCTTCAAACTATATAGTAAAGGTTAGTTCACCACATCGGAGTGGCTAACAAACACAGCGTTACACAAACTGCAGGTGTTTATTTTGAACCAGACTGCAGTCCCGTGGACTTAGACCACGCGGTGCTCATTGTTGGATATGGAACGACAATCAAAGGCGATCAGTATTGGCTCGTGAAAAACAGGAATGTAGATTATTATCTAGTAACAACGTTTATCTGAAACGTTTTAGCTGGGGAACAGCGTGGGGAGAAAATGGATACATCAAAATGGCTCGTAATAAGAACAACATGTGTGGTACTGCAACTTACGCTAGTTACCCTACCGTCTAGTACTGTGATAATAAATTATAACCTTCAACGCATTCAGAAATGTGCACATTTGCATTGATCCGTTGAAATTGAATAGTACAGTTGGATCCGTTGAAATTGAATAGTGCAGTTGGATCCGTTGAAATTGAATAGTGCAGTTGGATCTGTCAAAATTGAATAGTATGGCGGGCGCCGAATTTGGGGCTTGTTGCATATTTTAAGGATCCGTCAAACCTAAATAGTTCATAAATTTGCATTGATCCGTTAAAATTGAATAGTGCAGTTGGATCCGTTAAAATTGAATAGTATGGATCCGTCAAACTTGAATAGTGCGCCGGTCGCTTGGATCCGTTAAAATTGAATAGTGCAGTTGGATCCGTCAAACTTGAATAGTATGGATCCGTCAAACTTGAATAGTGCGCCGGTGGCTTGGATCCGTTATACTATTCTTGGATCCGTTATACTTTCTTGGATCCGTTAAACTTTATAAGGAACCGGATTTTACGATAGCGCCGCTACACCTAAAGCACGAAAATTTTTGCGATTTTTTGCAATTTCAGGCACAAAAAAATGCCAAAATCGCCTATAAAACAGCACTTTTAGCTGTACTTGAGCCCAAATGAGCGATTTTTGAAGATTTTTAGCCGAAAATTGCACTTCGTTTTTAGCGTCCAACCCCTCCCAAAACTTGGGCTCAGACCCCGGCCGGCGGCGCCAGACCCCCAACCCCCCTTCGCCGGATGACCTGTTACATGCATACATGGGCCGGGGGGTCCGGGGGTTTGCCCACCCCCAACTTCGGCTCGACCTCCCCAAACGACCCCACCCACCCATCTGAAGCCGACTTTTGTTCCTGACCCCACCCACCAAAATCGCCGCGACCCCCCAAACTGGCAGGCGCACCCCCAAATTTTCGGATTTTGACCACCTCCAACCCATTTTTCCGCCCATGTATGGTTAAACGTATAATTATCATGGCCGTTCAATTCCAGTGTTCCATTCCACTCCAGTGATTATCAACTTCCCCTTGCCCATCCTACTAACAACAATAATAACAATAATTAATTAATTAATGAAATTAATTGAACGAAGTAGTAGTAGGAAAACGGAATTAGCAACCTGTGCGGATATAAAACAGAGTCGTTGGCTCAAAATACATCTTTGGAAAACGGTACTGAACAAATTGCTTCTCATTACTATCTTCTTTCTTCAACAGCAACTAACTTCATTTCTTCATCATTCTTACAAAAGGTGGGGAGATCACTCGAATTTCAAATTTTGAACACAGACAACTGAATGTGGTATCAAACGACTGCTGACGATCTCCTGATTATTATTTTACACATCAAAATCTAATTACTGCATGCTATATCAAGTTCTACCCCAGATTATGCGTTTTCGAGTGTGGTCAAATCCGGTAAACGGCAACAGTCGGAGTTGCGTCAATTAGTGTGAAATCCTGTAAAACGTGCGCACCGAAATTGTAAATCTTTAATAAATATGACCAAATCCGGTATCAAACAACTACTTTTGACTTCTACATTATATTACATCCACAACCAATTACTGCATGCTATCTCAGATTACGCGCTCTTCATATCGCCTTACTTCATCGATTATCGGCCGATTTCCCCCGGAACCCCCACTTACTATAACAATCGTAGCATTCGAGTCCGCTGACACATATGTCTGCCCACGGGCATACGGGTAGGTATGACGATTAGCTATCGATTAAGCATAAACATAACAATATTCGTCCAAGCCCAAGGACGGTGGCCCCTTTTGAACGAAAATCATCACTAGGAAAAAAGTAGAAAAAAGAAGTTTTCTCAGTCATCTTTTGAAAGATAGCTACCAATTTTACTTTTTTGAGTAGGCCTACCTCAGATGCATTTTTCGGCGCATTTAGTTTCAGAGATCCTTGAACAGCAAATTAAAAAAATAAAAAGAATGAAAATGCGCGATTTCGACTACCCCTTACTAAAACAATCGTAGCATTTGAGTCCTCCGACAGATGTGTCTTCCCACGGGCATATGGGTAGGTATGACGATTAGCTATCGATTAAGCATAAACATAACAATATTCGTCCAAGCCCAAGGACGGTGGCCCTCTTTAAACAAAAAAATGGCCAAAAATGTACACATTCAAAACACTAATCGGCGCAAGTAGTGATCTCCCTACAAAAGGATTGAGTTGACGGTAATATGGATTCGGATCCCCCTGACCCCCACCGAAATCGGACCCCCAGCCTGGTACGGAAACAACGGTCAGTGGATTCGGAACCCACACCTGGACCGTAGTTTAAATTTCACTTGCAAATTTCGGGGCACATTTGGACGTCTCGGTTTTGGTACGCGGACCATTCCCCCCATCAGCCGAAAACCCTAACTTTAGGCCTCAGTTTCAAGCTGATGCTTAGGTTCAGCCTTAGCTGGGTGCAGATTCAGAGTTAGGATCACCCTTTAGGGTAAAATTTAATAAGGCAGTTTGCCTTGCCAGGTGGGAATGAGCCGGCAATCGGTTTCTTTCAGCTCTGATTTTATAAATTACTGTAACGCGGTAAATTCGTTCGTATAATCATTATGTAATGACTTTTTGCGCAACGTTTGGAAATGAGCCGGCAATCGGTTTCTTTCAGCTCTGATTTTATAAATTACTGTAACGCGGTAAATTCGTTCATATAATCATTATGTAATGACTTTTTGCGTAACGTATTTCCCAGCAAACTGCACGTCATAGAAATAAATTAAGCATCAGCTAAACGATTGTCAAAAATGCTTGACTTGATGGTGCGTAAAAAAGCTGCGTAACAGTTAAAGCGGAAGGTCAACATTGAGCATTGACAGTGAACAGAGAAACTTGCACAAAAAAAGAGTCCCACAAAGTATTTCTCAGATAAAAATAATCAAAATATAATGAAAAACACCATACGGCAGGTAGGAGAGCAAAAAACTGACTTCTTCAAACTGTCGCTGAGCTCCACTGGAAGTACATTAAATCTGAATAAGAATTGTGCTAGAAATCTTTGCTAGCGAGGGAGCTACTACTGTATATATGAATCTAAAACTCTAAACTAATCTAAACTCATCATAGTCAGGGTCGTGCCAATCTGGTGATCCAAAATCCCCTGACATTCCCCCGATTTTGCCTGCACAACCAGATGCGAGGAAATTTTGAAAATTGCGTTTGAAAGGCACTCTGAGCATGCAACTAACAGTTTTAGTAGTTTGAAGAGTTTGGTTTGACCGTCCAACCAGGGCGAGAAAATTTTTGAAAAATTACCCTTTCTAAAACGCACTGATATCGACTGAATTACATGCACTTTCATGCTGCTTCTACAACCTACTGAATGCATGTTTTTATGTAGTGACGCCCGCAATTTCCGCTGATAAGTCCCAAAATCCCCTGACAAATTTTAAATACACTGACCGGCACGAACCCTGATAGCATCGGGGAATTGAAATTGTTGTTGAACACTTTAATCGAGACTACATTGTATCTCTTTCGCTGGAAAGGAGCATCACATTGGTTCCACAGTACAGTACAGTAGTATATTCATACGCGCTACTGTTGCTAAGTAAATTATGAATATAATTTTAATTATACGTACTTTTTAGAAATTTACTAATACAGGTAAATTATTTGGTAAGTAAATTATAATTTCAATTGTATTAAAAGTGAATTTTTGCCTTAAGTAAATTATAAGTATAATTTCAATTAATTTTTTTAGAAATTTACTAATACAAGTAAATTATAATTAAATTATATTTCAAATAAATTTACTTAGCAACAGTAGTACGCGCGCATATAGACCCAATAATAACGAAGTATTTAAAAAGATTTATCGTACTTACGCTACACAAGGAAATATGTAAATGTAATACACACCATACGGCAATATCGAATCAAGTATAAGGTGCCCGAACAGAGTTGCGTCAGCACTCTAATCAACCAGAGAGAATTTGCGACCAGACGCACTAGCACAGATCATACACCAAAATAGAAGAAATAAAGTGAAAATCGGTACCGGAAGAAACTTGAATTGCAGCTTGAAACTGAGGCCTGAAGCTAGAGTGGTCGGCGGATGGGGGAATGGTCCGCGTACCGAAACCGAGATGTCCAAATGTGCCCTAAATTTCAAACTACGGCCCTAGGTGGAGTTCCGAATCTTAAGAACCATTTTTCCGTACCACGCTGGGGGTCCGAATTCGGTGGGGGGTCCGGGGTCCGAATCCATATTACCGATTTGACTCAAGATTACGAAACGACTGGATGATTCACTACAGAATTGGGTGCCGAAATGTCCTACACTACATGAATCGCCCAAGCTGGGCAGACCACTCGAATTACAAATTTTGAATACAGACGACAGAATGTGGTATCAAATGACTGGTGACGATCTCTTGATTTTTATTTTACACATCAACATCTAATTACTGCATGCTATATTCAGCTTTGCCTGAAATACGTGTTTTTTTGGTTTCGGAACAAAAATCCTGTATAACGTGCGCACCCAAGTTGAAAATCTTTAACAAATATGACTGAATGCGGTATCAAAGAACTGCTTTAGACCTCCACCAACACACCAGCACATCGACAACCAATTACTGCATTGCATGCTAACTCTCAGATTACGCGCTCTCGCCATATCCGCCTGACCATACTGCATCGATTATCGGCAGATTACCCCCGGAATTACACTTAGAAAACTTGATTCGTACGCATAGACCTAGATTCGTACCAGGCCAGATTGGTAGACCATTACCCTAGCTACAGAATAAGTACAGTTAGAAAGATTGGGATCGAAACCCCAGCAACGGTGGCCCTTTTTAAACGACGATCATCACTATAAGAAAAATAGAAAATGAACTTTTCTAGGTCATCTTTTGAAAGATAGCTACCAATTTTACTGAGTGAGTAGGTCTATCTTAGATGCATATTTCGGCGCATTTGCTTTAGTTAGTTAGTTAGTTAGTTAGTTAGTTAGTTAGTTAGTTAGTTAGTTAGTTAGTTAGTTAGTTAGTTAGTTAGTTAGTTAGTTAGTTAGTTAGTTAGTTAGTTAGTTAGTTAGTTAGTTAGTTAGTTAGTTAGTTAGTTAGTTAGTTAGTTAGTTAGTTAGTTAGTTAGTTAGTTAGTTAGTTAGTTAGTTAGTTAGTTAGTTAGTTAGTTAGTTAGTTAGTTAGTTAGTTAGTTAGTTAGTTAGTTAGTTAGTTAAAATCAAATCATTCAAATCCTGATCCAATGCGCTGGGCTGTAGGATGGAGACAGAGCCCTTGTTATATTATTGATCAGACACCTACGAAACAGGTACCCCTGAACTGGAACGAGCAAATTTTTGGCCATATCTTTGTCATTTATTAAAAAATTAGCCCGTATTCACCAAACGTGATAGGTAGTTCGTCTGGCTAAACTGACTAGATTTTTATACTAACTATAACATTTTACCTAAAACATGATACATGTATTCACCAACCCTATAATGTTATAGGGTAGTGCGTTTTAGTTCAATAACGTTATAGGTGGGCATTCTCAGCTAGTTCTAATCAGGTCTTTAGGCGATTTTCTGTAGCAAATGTTTCAAATGTGGCCGTGTGGTGTAGGTGTCGGCTAGATCTAAACGTGCGCCATGTGGCCGGCCGTTCTAAGCCTATCAAACGATTGCCGTGCCGTCTTTGTTTTCGGCAGGTGTGATGGCTTGACGCCTTCCTCTTGATAGGATGATAGGAGTTGGATGCAAGGTAGCGCAGAGCAACGCAAACTTGAACTTCTGGAGAAATAGGGCGGTTTCGATTGCTCTCAACAGCCAAATCAGCTCGAAAAACATAAAGCCAAATGCTCAATGGAAGGGCGATCGAGCCGAAAACGCTTGAAGAGTTGATAGTCCGTTAGGTCCTCTAATGGGCTGTAGATGTCGCGATACACTGGGCGGGCATAAGGTTGAAAATTGGCACCAAATCGGCCATTTCACAGCACACTGAGAGAAAGAAAAAGACCAACTAGCCGCTACCTAGGGCATTCGAGAGCACTCTAGCCGATCTATAACCTTCTACTCCCTAGTACATTATACCTGTTTGGTTGGTGAATACGAGTAAACGGTTTAGGTGGTGCTTGACGCCTATAACGCGCTAGCTAAGACGCACTAGCTAGCGCATATAATGTTTGGTGAATACGGCCTCTGGGCTGTGGCTTTCCAGAGTCCGGCATACCCAGTCCGGCAGCAATCGGTGACTCACGATCGATAATATCCAGCACTGGCCGCGTCGTTGGCTCAGTGGGTAGCTCGCTGCCTCTGAGTCACGGCGGCCCCTGCATCCCTAGCGGTTGTAGTGGTTCATCCTCTCGGCGCGGCAAGTTTCTTGCTGCAAAGAGTTGGTCGTCGGCACAACGCTCCACCCAGGCCACCGAAAACTGGTTACAATGAGTAGGTAAAATGGGAACCAACTGGATCTGCCGTTGCACCGAAAGCCGCTCCAAAAAGCATGCCGCGTTGGAGGGAAGATCAACGACGTCAGGAGCTGTCTGAGAGACCAGCAATAAGGCTGATACCGGTTTAGTGTCAGTCCGCCGAGCGGCCGTTGGGAGCTGACAGCACCATGACGTCACCACGCCAGGCACTCTCTTAGTACCTGGCGCCCAACAGCATGGCTTGAGTGGCTTGGCAGTGAAAGAAGGGAAACGTCCGAGATGACGAAACCACGGGGGTAGCGGAATGGACCTCGAGTCTGATCGCAGGCCGTAAGGCCCCCCCCGCAAATCGGATCGGATCGGATATCCAGCACTGCCAACTCCCATGGTGCCCAGGTCACCTTCCCATTTCCGGATTGCGAGCACGCGTCAAGTTTTTTTTTGCATTCTCGGGCATACACAACGACCCCATACCTGGTCACGGAGGTAACCCGCTGACTTTTCCTTCAGGGTAAACGGTAATATTGATGAGCTGCGCAACCGGCATACAAATCATCCCAGGCCTTAGTCTGAGTTTCCTTTATGACAACAGCAGAATCATCAAACATTACAAGCAACAAACGCTTCAGCTCCTTGATTTCCGACAACAACCACAACTTCTGATCGTTTGTCATCAACATTTTTACAAAGTTGACACTTTTTTATCGCGCAAACCAGAAAACCATTTTTATGCAACCTGAAACCTGAAATCCTAAATTCAGGTTTCAGATTCAGATTTCAGTTTCTGATTCACATTTCAGGTCTGAACTTTATAATATAAAATTTTATACTTCCTGAATCTGAATCACAAATCTGAATCTGAACCTGAAACCTGAATCTGAATGTTTATGATATCGACCCCTGGCAATACTGATCGTGGTCGTGGCAAGCTGAAGGAAGGGCATTTCACTTGGGCGACTCGTGTAGGCGGTCGAAATGTAGTGCATTATCCAGTGGTTTCGTAATCCTTGTCTGCTGGGCAACCGGCCATGGACGACTAAAAACTATCTGTCAGAAATTTTCATTCATTTTACGTCTAATGACTATAAACTCAAGCGCATTGACACGAACCCAAGTCGTACGTCTCATCGTTCATGTTCTGAAGTCAGAGGCTGTACCTAGCGTTTTCAAGCAGTACCCACCGCAAAAGCAGCCCAAGCCTCCACAGAAGCGCTGTGTAGCAGCAACATCCGAGGCTCGCATTTCAGCCGTTCAAGCTGAACAATAAGCAGAGATCGAAGCGTTTCTTGAAACGGACAGATCGCATTCAATTGCCGATGTCGTTGCTGCACTGAAATATTCAGACTTTTTTGCAAATAACTCCTTATGGATGCGTCGGAGCGTTTTGGGCTTTATGACCAAAGTTGTAGAGGGGACCTAGCTCTGTACAGTGGTGCAACCTAATCTGCGCAACATTGATTGGTAATCCTAATTTGCGCGATGTAAAAAAAAGCTACTTTTTTCGTAGTGGGTTTGAAAGCAATTTGAGCACTGCGTTCGCTTACTGATAGCGTGAGGATTCTAAAGATGTATTTATATTGTTTGTAGGTCGAACGGTTCCAAAGATATGGACTTGTAAAGTTACCCTAAGTATGTATTAGCGGTCGAGAGCGCGATCAGTCCAGTAGTTTTTAGTCGTCCATGAACCGGCAAAGTTTGCAAAATGCTTAAGTAAAGTTTCTTTCGAAAATGTAACTAACTTCTTAAGCCTGTCTAAACATTAGTCTAAACCTACGCCTATGTGCAAGCCTTACATGTGCCAGAAAAATGAGTTGTAGTGGCCAAAATATTATTAATAAGGAAATTTTGGGGGTTGCGGTCATTTTGGTAGGAACACAACATGGAATTTTTTGTTGTTTGCGACATGATATAGTTAACACAGTCGGTTAACACACCTTTCTATTTAAGGCGGTGTAAAGCCCTTGTGGCTGTCCACTGGCGTTTCGCCTCCATATGCCGTCGTTTTAAACTGTAACCGCGTTTTATGTCATTTGCTAACTCTTATTTTTATTTTGTGTTGGGCGATAAAAGTTTGTTCGTTCGTTCGGTTTCCCTGTGGGGAAGAAGAAGAAGTCTGCTTCATTAGCTTGGTTCTATGGCTCTAGTTCTAGCCAAGGTTGGGAGTAAGTAAACCCATTAGTCACCCACCCCACCCTCAGTCGCGGCCATGTACCTGCAGTCAAACCTTCATAAGTAAGTGCAAGTGCAACACGCTAGTCTATATCTCAATCAAATTTTCGTTTTTTTTCGTTTTGAAATTTTGGAATTTTGCCAAAAATAATCGATTTTTATCGATAAAGCTTGTTAATTTATAGTTAATTATGATCATTAAAAATATTAATTTCTATTTGGGCTCGTTCCTGATTTCTCCCGCTACACCTGACACGCTATGAGGTAGCAATGGGTCCTAGAAAAGCCACTCCTCTATGTTGGAGAAAATGTGCGAATTCAGGGAAAGAGATATGGGGTTTTCTTCCATTTTGCTTTGTTAGAACGAAAGATGGCGTGCGTACTGTTTGTGTGTTATCTACTTGTTTACATGCGCAAAAGCGTTCTATAAACGGCCGTTTTTTCAGGTTTTAAACGCGATCACCCTCCGGCCTCAGATTGATCAAAGGAATTGCAGCGTCTGTATCTGAATTGTCGATTAGTCTCTGTCCTATATCGGATCCGTTCAAGAGGACGGCTATTGAGTTGACGATGTTGCGGCGTTTACTGACCGGTCCGAGGAGCAGATGGACGTGCAGTTGCGTGTGCCGCGAGTATTCGCGACGGAGAACACTGGACGACATAATCAAACCTCAGGAAGTGGTTGTGCAGACCGGTGCTCAGAACGTAGGGCAGGAGTTGACGGGCATGGACGTGTCGAGAACCACTATAATCAGGATATTGCACGAGTTCTTCACTCGCCCTCTGGTCCATGAAATGGCCAGTGACGAGGGACTGACGGAGAAGGTGCGCGCTGCCGCTTTCAGACAATTCCGCACCATGTGCGCCACTGCCAAGCCGCTTCCGCCGCAGTTGCACGTGGTCTTTGCCAATATCGCCAGCGGTAGTGGCCACGTGGATGACTTGTTTCCCCATTTTCTCGATTATTCTAAGCGCATTTTCCCGCATCTGGAGTGCTTGGAAGACTTGAAAAACATTTCCAACCTCACGCAGCCGCACGAATGGTACCCGGCTGCCAGAGAAACGATTAGAAAAATTATTTTCCACGCGGGTATTGCTTTACTACTTTTCAGCAGTCAGACGGTTTTCGACATGTTGTGATTGTTGCTACCGTTATCGATTGAGCCTTGCATACAGTCTTACCATTTGTTGTTTTAACGTCTTGTCCTTTTGGACTAGGAGTAGCCAACTGCTATAGAGCAGAAAGAGACACAAGGTCCGGCAGCCTCCTTAACAACAACCCTCCCCTTTTTGCTGTCGGTGTGTGCAAGACAGCTAAGGTTTGGTCCCCATTTATCTACTTGCCATTGCTGACTTTCGACGGCCTGGGTTGGGCTTTGTGTCGACTACTTCCCATCGCCTCGACGGGTTTCGAACCCACAAACACACCGCTTCCACGGGTGCCGGGGCCGCTGTTTATAAGACCAACAGTAGATTTGGTGCCCGATCAGCTAATCCGATTCGGCTTTCAGCAAGAAGGTTGATACTCTGTCGTTACCAACTGGGAAAATAGGCCAAGTGGAGCTTTGATAAGATGTTCAGTAGAGGTTGAACGTTGAGTGTGCATCCGTAATGAATAGAACGGTTTGCAGGTCCGACAAACAGCGGCAAAACCTACCAAGCGTTAGAAAGGTACATGGAAAGCGAGTCAGGCGTTTATTGCGGGCCGCTGAAGTTATTGGCAAGCGAGGTCTTTTATAAGACCAACAGTAGAGGTGTTCATTGCGATCTTGTGACTGGCGAAGAACGAAAGTACGCCTTTGATCAAGACCACCCTGCTCAGCATATCTCCTGCACTGTAGAGATGGTCAACACCCAACAACACTATCAGGTTAGTGCTTAGCCAATTGACTACTTGTAGAGCATTAGTCGTCATGTTTATTTGGCACCAGTACCCAGACATGGGCAAAGGGGGGCTGAGCGGGAGTTGGCCCCCTTCAGGCTATGACCTACCCCTCAGAATAGCTTATTTTAATGAAAAATAAGCCAGAAAACCTTGATTTTAGCCAAAAAATCGGATTTTTTCGCTTACCACCCCCTCATGCCCCCTCAGGTGCTCCTCCCCCCTCAGGAATTGAAATTTCTACCCCGTCAGCCGAAATGCTAGCCCATCTTTGCCAGTACCTATTTGTGTCTTCGAAAATTTCGGGCTCAGTACGTAGTTGCCCGGACCAAGGAAATTCGGCATCGGCATTAATAGTGATGCCACTGCTTTCGAGCCCACAAATAGGTACTGCTGCCAAATAAATATGACATGATGACTAATTTCGTCGAATATTTCGAGGTTTGGACAAAATTTTTGTTGTAAAACTAGTTTTTGAGCAGGTTTTTATCGAAAATTTGACGTTTTACTAAAAAATTGAATTGTAGCTCAAAATTACGATTTCTTAGTCAAAATTTCGCCAAAATTCGAGTTTCCCGCCCAAAATTTGCATTTCGTTTTCTCTGTGGAGTGGAGGGTATAGTATCGACAGTCCGGTAGGGGCAGTACGATAACAGGCGTACCAGGCTGTTTATCTTCTGCTGTGGCGATACCGAATTTTCAGCTTCTTTTCGACTCATTCAGGCGCTTAGCGGCAAATGGTACCAGCACTATAGGTAGTAATGCAGTAATGCCATAAGGTGCTGCGAATACCGTATACGTCACTGTGACGGGTTTAGATAGCTGTGATCGACGAAATACAGATGATGCGCGATTTGCAACGGGGCTGGGCGTGGACGCGAGCGCTGTTGGGAGTGAGTGCCGACGAAGTGCACGTGTGCGGCGAGGCTGCCGCCGTGGATCTGGTGCGAGAGCTGGTCGAACCGTTGGGCGAGGAGTTCCAGCTGCACACTTACAAGCGAATGACTCCTCTCACTGTGCTCAATAGGGCCGTCGGCTCGTTCAACGATGTCAGGAGGGGCGACTGTATTGTCTGCTTTAACAAAAAGGACATCTACTCTGTTAGTCGCATGGTCAGTGTTTGTTAACCAGTCACACGCGCTCTACCCAGGGTTCGTGCGGAACCTGGAAAGTCAGGGAGTCATGGAAAGGTCAGGGAATTTAAAAAAAGTCAGGGAATAGTTTCCTCACCCTGGTTGGTCAGGCGTTTTAAAGCTAAAAACAATCAAAAAATGACAAAAAGAGCTTCCAAAAACACCGATTTTTCTTAAATATCAGCAGTGGAAACGCCAAATTCGGTTTCCAAAGGGTTTTCCAGTGAATTTTAGGCTAAAAATTAGTGATTTCTGAGCCAGTTTGTTAGTACTGGAGCCACTACTAGTACTCGTATTTTTGGGTCGGGGGTTCCTTAATCTGTCTTGGGTGATGAGGGGGGTTTGGCCTTTCCAGCTAGGGGTTACCCCCCCTAGTACATGTATGGTCACGACATCATTAAAACACTGATGGGCTGGTTGACATGTTAGGCTTATTTCCTGTTCTATCTATTTTTCTCAGCGATTGCAGCTTTTCTGTCTAGGTGGAGCGTGCTGGTCACGAAGTGGCAGTGATTTACGGTGGTCTGCCGCCCGGTACGAAGTTGTCTCAAGCAGCCAGATTCAACAGCCCGAGCGACAGCGTTAGTGTGCTGGTAGCCACCGATGCTGTAGGCATGGGACTAAACCTCAGCATCAAGCGTGTTGTCTTTTATTCGCTGCTCAAGCCCAGTCTGCTGGAATCTGGCGAGAGGGAACTGTCGTTCGTCAGCACATCACAAGCTCTACAGATTGGCGGTCGAGCCGGACGATTTGGCACTGAGTACGAAGACGGAGAGGTACGGCGCCATCATCCACCTTTATTGTGCTCTTTGAGCGTATTATAGGTAACAACGTTCAGAGATATGGACCTTCCCAAGCTCATAAACATCCTTAAGCAGCCGATCCAGGTTACTAACAAAGCTGGCCTCTTTCCCACCTTCGAACAGATAGAAATGTTCTCGTATCACCTGCCGCAAGCCAGCCTTACAGACATTTTCGACATCTTTGTCTCTGTCTGCAATCTGGACGACAGCAAGTATTTCATGTGCAATCTGGCCGAAATTATGGAGCTCGCCAAGCTAATCGAGAACATTAATCTTCCTCTGAGAGTATGTCAGTTTTGTTTTTTGGTCAAAGCCAGGCCAGACATAGGCAAAAGGAGGCTGACCCGACCCCTATCATCAGGCTCTGACCTACCCCCTCAGATTTGTAGAAAATAAAGGTATGCCCAGATTAGGTGTAAAGGAGCTCAGAATAGAATTGTTTTAAGCTATTTTAGCAAAAAATAAGACTGAAAACCTTGATCTTAGTCAAAAATAGGACTTGTTCGTTTACCATCCCCGCAATCAGACATGGGCAAAGGGGGGGGGCTGAGGCATACATGTAACAGGGGGGTCTGGGGGGTCTGCCCCCCCACCCGACTTAGGCCAGACCCCCCCGGATGGGCCCCCCCCCCCGAGACGATTTCACCGACCCCCCCCCCTCCGATTTTTCTGGCAAGTAAATTTTCGAGCAAATTTTTGCAATTTTTTACACTTTCACACACAAAAATTGCCAAAATCGCCTGCAAAACAGCACTTTTTAGCTGTATTTCAGCCCAAATTAGCGATTTTTGGCAATTTTTAGCCAAAAAATTGCGATTTTTCTCGATTTTTGAGCATTTTTTAGTGCCCACCCCCCTCCCCCAAAATTTTGGCTCAGACCCCCCCCCCCGGCCGGCGCCAGACCCCCCCAACCCCCCTCCCCCATCGGCGGATGACCTGTTACATGTATGGGCTGAGGGGGTTGCCCCCCTCGGCGTGTTCCGGTTTCCTCCGTTCCGGTTTCCTCGGTTAATTTTCCGGTTTCCTCCGTTTTGAAATTTTACTTTTTTGGTACATATCAGGGGGGGGTCGCACGACGAACTTTTCCAAAATATGATGGGCGCCACTTCGTCAAGCGCTTATAACTTCTGAAGGAAAAGAGGCACAGAAATGGGCCTCCAACCATTCGACGTAGTTTGTGGCGAGCTTTCAAACAGAATAACTCACGCCTTTCTATGTCTACTGGTTGGCGCGAAATTCAAATTTTCCTGCCTAGCAAAAGTAGTGCCGATGCAACACCTGACAAACGTGCGCACCATTCTGGCGCCCTTCAAGCTAGAGGGCCAGCTAATGGCGCATAACGCAGATAATTGCGTGGGCAATCCAGCCGTGCAAGCCGCATTGTTCTGCGGGCTCATAGGCCAGAACGGCGACCATTCAAAAAGTGGGTCGAAATTGGTGCATTTTCTGACTGATTTTTTGACAGGTTTTGACACCTGTCGCCAATATACTTGCTCCAAACGCGGCGGCTCACCCACCAAACGATAGCCAACAATCTCAGGATTCCGAAACTGTACTCACATTTCCGTTTCGTACCTGTTTTATGCCTCTTTTTGCCCAGAAACTGTGCATTGTTCAGCAACCCTAAATTTTAGCTCCAGAAAAACATGCAAATTTCGGAGAACTGAGGAGGAAATTTCAACATGTCTTGAATACGATTTGTAGAGCAGACTGAGAGCTTTCGATCGGCATAGTGCATAACCTCCCAGCATAACATTTTCTTCTGAGGTCTTTTGCATTTTTGCATTTTGTCCATTTTTATTATCGATTTTGCTGGGTTTTCGGCACATATCTCTTTTATATGAACACGTAGGGCAATGGGTATGTCACCAAACGATGGCCCACATCCGTGCGCATTCAGCGGTGTGCAACACGACAGGCTGCGCTCGCTGTGTGGGGGTGCGCCTGACCGAAATGTTCCGCCAGTCTCGATTTTTCGGCTACTTCTTGGCAGTTTTTCTGGTAAGCTGAACTAATAATTGAATACTGCGCGTCGATTTACCCATAGAATGATTGATTGAATGCTAAGGATTCCGAAAATGTGGTTATCGTTCCGTCTTGTAGCTGTTTCACGCACTTTTCCCCCGATATGCTGCCCTGGTCTCAAAATAGTCATCGCGACCACTGGGGAAATGCCCGAATTTTGGAGAACTGAGGAGAAAATTTCAACATGTCTTGAATACGATTTGTAGAGCGGACTGAGAGCTTTCGATCGGCATAGTGCATAACCTCCCAGCATAATATTTTCTTCTGAGGTCTTTTGCATTTTTGCATTTTGTCCGTTTTTATTATCGATTTTACTGGGTTTTCGGCACATATCTCTATTATATGAACACGTAGGGCAATGGGTATGTCACCAAACGATGGCCCACATCCGTGCGCATTCAGCGGTGTGCAACACGACAGGCTGCACTCGCTGTGTGGGGGTGCGCCTGACCGAAATGTTCCGCCCGTATGGATTATTCGACTACTTCTTTGCAGTTTTTCTGGTAAGCTGAACCAATAATTGAATACTGCATGTCGATCCGATCCGATCCGATTTGCGGGGGGGCCTAACAGCCTACGATCAGACTCGAGGTCCATTTCGCTACCCCTGTGATTTGTCATCTCGGACATTGCCCTTGTTTCACTGCCAGCCACTCCTAGCCATTTATAGTTTTGATATGATATGTCAGCGTGTAATAGTTACCCTTTCGGGTAGCACATCGTTATTGCAGTGCGCGTTTTGTAAGCGTTATTGTTAAATTGCCTGTTTATGTGCAAAAGTGCTTTTTATCTTGTCTTTCTACACTGTATTGACTCAGTGAAAAAAGCCTATAGTTTTTAACTGCAAGTTATTGGCATCCCTGTACCTAAAACAGCATCACATAGATCAACCTCTTCAGTCATATCAGGTTCAAGCAGAAGATGTATCAATATCCACATCTCACTACAAGAGCCCTCAACGTACTGTTTGAGGAGATAAACAACGATTGAACGCCAAACATAGTTTCACAATTTCCATAGATAGGGACTTTGACACGGTCCCATCTGCTAGGAAACTGATCCACTCATTGACTGGGATTTCCAGGTTTCATCCGGTAAGCTCTGGACCTGAAAATCAGACCATGCTGCTGGGCGCCCGTCACCAGGAGGGCGGCCGGCGTGTCGATGCCATGATGCTGAAAGCTCCCGACGATGGCCGCCATGGCTGCCGGTGCCCCGCATGCCAGAGGGCTCCCTTCATAGTTGGTTTCTCAGGCAGCTTCTGACATCGTAGATCTTCTTCCCAATGCGGCCTGCTTTGTGGAGTGGCTTCGTTGACACGACAGATCCAGTCGGCTCCCATTCTACATACTACGTAGCTGCCACCAGCTTTCCACTGAAATATGCATATTACGGACTGTTCTTGTTGTGTTTCGGTCGTTGTTGTTGCACTTCCG